>SMLS01073552.1:0-36044 GCA_004785975.1 Popillia japonica | reverse complement strand
GAATTGATGAAATTATTGTCATACTCGTCAAAATAAGTATAAGACTTTACAATTGAACTTGTACTTTTTACGTATTATCAATAACTGTAGTATTGTATTGGAGATACCATAAGTGTCAGCAGCGTATTCACAAATAAATTAATAAGAATCTAATAGTTTGGGTAGAAGTAGTGTTCTAATCGTATAATCTGCATATATTTGATTTGATTTGATTTGATTTGAGCACTGGGTACGGATCAGGTTTCACGTCATCCCCTTAACACCGCGGCCTAAGGCCTATTGTATTCTTCCGTACCTAGTGAATTTCTTTACAAAAACAGGTTTGTCCCCTTTACTAGGTTTAATAGCCTGTATGGTAAATCTCTTTCCGGTAGACCTGTTGACTGGTTAGTTTGTTCCAAAAGCGACTGTCTCCGTTGTACCAATGCAGCGCATTCAAATACAATGTGGTAGGCTGTTTCCTCCTCCTCATTGCATAATCTGCAGATAGGTTTATCTTTAAAGATTCCGATTCTATGCAGATATTCCCTTAGACAGCCGTGTCCTGTTAACAAGCTCATCACTGTTCTAAGCTGTACTCGGTTAAGAGCCAGCACATCCGCTGCTAACTGCTGGGATGGCTGCCTCATCATCCGTTTGCTGTGTAACTGCCTTTCAACGTTGTTCCAGTGAAAAGTCTTAGCGAAAGACGGACCCTACAAGATAGGTACTCTAAACATGCCTAGCGGTGAAAAGGCAGAGACTGAGGAACAGGTTCTCAGGCACCTGTTGGGGGTGCACTTTCCGGGCTCCCAGATTATCCAGACCCAGTTGGGGGAGGGGAGAATAAGGGGCAGGGCCTAGGCCTTCTTAAGACGTTAGAGAAGATAATTGATAAGCACTTACGGGACTCTGCTTTGGCAAGTCTGCCTCTGCATGAGCACCAATATGCTTATCAAACCGGTAAATCCTGTGAGCAGGCAATCCACGAGCTCACTCGACGAGTGGAGACTGCTTTCAGGAACAAGGAAATTGCGTTGGCTACTTTCCTTGACATCGAGGGAGCCTTTGACAGGGCGTCCTTCTCGTCGATGGAGAGAGCCTTGCAAAGGCGCGGAGTTGAGCCACAAATCAGACGGTGGATCAGCTCCATGTTAAGAAACAGGACGGTCCAAGTTTCACTGAACCTCTGCACTGTAAAAGCATCGGTGGCAGCCGGTTGCCCACAAGGCGGAGTGCTGTCCCCGTTGCTATGGTGCCTAGCGGTGGACGACCTGCTGCACGAACTTCGGGCGGCGGGTTTCCACGCACAGGGTCATGCCGACGATATCACCATCATGGTCTGCGGTAGGTTTGGGGGCGTAGTATCCGAAAGGATGCAAGTCGCCCTCAGACTCGTAGAGAGGTGGTGCCAAAGGGAGGAGCTTAGCGTCAACCCCAAGAAAACTAAAATTGTCCCGTTCACATGGAAAAGGAACCTGTCCGAACTCCGGTGCCCGACCATCTTCGCCTCCAGGATACCAATATCCGGCGAGGCGAAATATCTGGGGGTGATCTTGGACGCCAAACTGACGTACAAATCACACCTGGAAAAAGTGTCAAACAAAGCGATGAGATCCTTTTGGGCCTGCAGAGCAATGTTTGGTAAAACGTGGGGGCTGAAACCTAAAATGGCGCATTGGCTGTACACGAAGGTCATAACACCCTCTATAACTTACGCGTCACTGCTCTGGTGGCACAAAGCTAGCCTAGGGTACGCGGTAAGTGCCCTGAGCAAAGTTCAGAGGATTGCTTGCCTGGGCATCACGGGGGCCATGTCCTCGACGCCGACGGCGGCCATGGAGGCCATTCTGGGTCTCCCTCCGCTGCACCTGGCGGTGTGGTCAGAGGCGGCCCTGGGGGCCTACAGGTTAAAATGTAGTGGATGCAAGGGCGTTACTGGCAGGACCGGTGACCATACTGGCATCTTCACCTACATCGAAAATACGGCGCCACTGTCCGTTAGGCCGGACAGGATCCCGCCCCTTTTAGTTTCACTAGAAACTACAAAGTAGTTATCCCCACCAGGGAGACTGCTACTACCGACATCTGCAAACGCAAGCAGAGGCTTCAACGCTGGTTTGTAGATGCCTCCAAAATGCCAAATGGCACGGGCATTGGAATCTGGAAGGAGGGGGCGCTAGGTGGTGAATCCATCAGCCTAGGATGCTCCCCCTCCGTGTTCCAGGCCGAAATCATAGCCATTCAGACGTGCGCGGAAGGAATCTTGACCTCCTCGCACGGGAACGAAGTGGTGGAAATTCTATCGGACAGCCAAGGAGCCCTCAAGGCCCCGCAAGCTGTCAAGTTTGATTCCGTGGTAGTCTTAAACTCCCACAGAAAGTTGAAACAACTGGCGGAACTTCACAGCGTCACGCTGAGATGGGTGCCGGGTCACTCCAAGATCAGGGGGAATGACATTGCTGACGGGCTAGCTAGAGCAGCCAGTGAACGACCACTCATAGGTCCAGAACCGACGTGTGGGAGTTCCTATGGCAGTGTCAAGACTTTCGTCAGAACACAGCTCGCTACCAGACACCAGTCCCACTGGAGGGGACTCACTGGAATGAGACACTGTAGAATCCTGGGGGTTCATCCGTACCAGGATAGGCTTCGTAAAGCCGTTTCTATGAGCAGGCCCAGGTTGAGAAGGCTTACAGGCATCCTGACTGGGCACTGCACACTGAACAAACACCTGTATCGCATGGGCTTAGTTAACTCTCCTCGGTGCAGAAGCTGCGGAGACGCGGAGGAAACTCCCGTGCATCTCCTTTCCGACTGCCCTGCATGGGACATAGAAAGGCGGAGCTACTTTGGGGCCGACAGATTGGACGAAGCCAGACTAGAGAAACTAACTCTCGACCAGTTCGCACACTTTCTCTCACAGGTGCAACTGGGCGGGAGGAGTTAAACGATATGGGGGCACAATAGGCCTTTTTGGCCGAGCGGCCGTTCGGGGTCACCTGCCCATGGGGAAAAAAAAAATGTACATTTTATGAGTAAACAAACACAAAATAAACACAGAACATAACCCTACTTTTCTTCATGGAAAAGCGTCACTTTAAAATGCGCAGTAGTAATTTTGCATATTGAAAAATGCGCAAAACTAGTTCTGCCTATTGCAAAATGTAGCAAACTAGTTCTGCTAATTTTATCATGCTCAATACCCGTTTAAAAATTAAATTTCGGGTACGGGACACTTTCTTGTTCACAACTAGTTTTGCATTTTTTTTTTACTGAAATTGTTCGAATTCCAGTACGGAGTGTAAGATATACATCTAAATTTGATATCGGAGCAGATATAACTGGATTAGTAATACACCACTGTGTTGGACAAAAAATGAAAACCAATACCAAATTTTAAAAGCGAATTCCAGTTCGAACATGCTAACAGTTCAAGAGATTATACTTCCAGAGTCTTTGCCAGCTTTTCACAACGGAAACGCTTTTCCAATCGTCATCCGGTTACAAATACTATTCGTCGGAAATTTGACCAATGGCCGAGTGTTGTAGTAGGGTCTGTTAGATTAGGAATGCGTTGAAAAATAACATAATCGACAATTAAATAAAAGGTGAAATATAAGTTTTAATGTTCTAAGGATATCAAGTAAAACTTGTATGGTGTAAAGCTCACTCAAATATCGAGCACAACGAAAAAGTGGATGGGTATGCGAAACAACATCTTACTAATACCCAAGATGATCCTATACCATCTTTTGATATTGTATGTTTTTTGAAGGACTCTTGTCTGAAATGGATATCTGAACAAAATCCGTCTTTAATTTTGATTTTTTGTTCGTCCATTTTCGCTGTTTTAGGTTAGCTTTGTCTCCTTGGGGCGACCCTTTGTTTAGGTTATCCTTCAATCCTTGGTCTTTTCTTTGTTTGTTTGTAAAGTCGTCACGATAGACCCCGTGACGTGAACTGTCTACCCTTCTTCTTTTGCTTTTTAGCTTTCTTTTTACGTGAAATAAGTCAGAGTTACTACAAGGGCACGAAAAGAAATATTAAAAGAGAGAACCTTTTGCCAAACCGGTACATATATGTATACATAGCAAAAAGAAAGCTGAAAGCTTTGGATTTACATTCTATTTACAGTACCTATGGTTAATTTTTATGGTTGTACTTACTGCATTTCACGTGAATTAATTCTATACTTATGTCTTAAAAGTGAGATTTTTTATTTTATATTAAATGCTTGAGTGGCCAACATTTTGTAACCTAAGCTTTTTAGCCATACTTAATAAGTAGTCATGTGACGGTTTCACAACAGTGTATATAATTTGGCGCGCTGGGCAACACCAATAGGCGCAAGTTTGCAAATCTCTTCTGTATGATAATGGAAAGGTAGAGTGTATCCATGCATCACACTGCGAAAGACAACTTGCCAAATTCTTTCGATAGACCAACACAAATAGGCTCCATATAAACGTTAAACGATGGCTTGTAAGAACATGGACACACTATAATCTTAATACATTCTGACAATCCTATGTATATACAGGCTGTCCATTTAAGATTCCAGTCTTTGACAAGAACTATATCTCAATAGAAATTTTGATTGATCTTATATTAATGAGGATAAAAGGACCACATTTTAAAATTAATTTGACTTATACAGAGTGTCCAAAAACGGGCACGACGTACTTATCGTTGTCCAACACAAGAATCCCACCGCAGCAGAATAGATCTTGACAACAGGCTTAACTACACTTGGAGCTTATTTTTTTTTTTTTTGGAATTGGACATTAAAAGCAAGTATGAGCATTGAACCCCGAAATATTCGTTGATTCCCAGCGCTACTCCAAATATCTATACTTTTCTGTGCCTCCACTCTTCTGTGCTTTTGTGGTACTTATCCTTAAGTGAAATGTGTAGATTACCGTAGAGTAAATAAATAATATCAAATAAAGAAACTGTCTTATACTCTACTAAGATACCATCACATATGAAATCTTCAGCTCCAATTTGACCCATGTCCCACTCAGATTCGGGAACAAGACACTTAAGAAGCTGTGATAATGGCGAATAGAGAGTTCTGCCCTTATGAGCTATTCTAAAGAAAGTGTACACCTACAATATACAAAATAAATATCTATGTTGCTATTGTGTTAAGTTCAAAGCAAGTTACTGCTGCAATAAGCGGGAAAGGTAAACTAATGTAGTAAAGTTTCGAAATCTTAAGCTAAAGACAACAGTTTACGCTTTTGACGAGGTTTCTATATTCGGTGTATATTAGGTGATAGATGAGTGAGTATAGTAGAGCTACGTTGTAGCTGATCGACTCGCTCGAAAAAGATATTCAGAGTTGTTTCCCAAATGGTGGATACAACATCTGTTTCTGTTCGGACTGGTTCGGACCCCGGTCCGTTCTTTCTGAATTTGGTTTTCTGTATTTTCCAAATTCCACGACAAATGCGGAAAGATAACATCTTAAGTCGGTCTACAGCCGCAGGCGTAATAATAACCCATGGCCAGCCGATGCCCCCTGTGATTGGCGCAAGCTTTTGGAGGATGCTAAGGCATGGATTATTATTATTACAAATTACATTGAAAAATCGGTAAATATGATTCGATAATTATTATTTTTATATTGCTAACAGATTTGCGATATTATTGAGATTATTAACTACGGCAATCCGAAAAAAGATTACTTGAAAATATTTTATTCCTCAGGGAAGCACACTGTATTTAAGTAGTTGCAAATTAAAATTAAATTTTGTAAACGTTTACAACAGTGTTAGGAAGCATCCATGAGAGATAAATAAGATGAGCTTTACTGATCCCAATTCCTAAAGCTTGTGCCTACGTTCGCTTTCTACCGGACAATCAAGGGCTTGCAATGCCAGAATGTACTACCTACTCAATTCAACCATAACCTGATCTTTGATGACCTTACTTTCATACTAGGTAATAACTAGATTTTACAATATAAGTTCAGTGCTTTTGATAAGATTATTTTAGCCTTATAAGTAGGAATTCCTAATATGGTTTAATGTCGCTGTTAGTTTGTTAATATGTGGAACCATTTGATCAACTTCCAAAATCAAGAAGTATCTGAAGGAGGGTACAGAACGAGAATTTGTATAATTGGAAACTATTAAGTTATAATTCTATAACCGTCATGGCGTATATGGATAAACAGTTAAATATCCTAATGCCAGTGGCATGACAATTGTCTACATACATATAATATAAGCACAAGCTCGCTAGCTTGTATATTTACAGTTAGACATCAGTATCTAGCGTTCATCGAAATAAACTGCGCCATATATAGCTGTCAGATAATACTGAGCATAACGAAAACTATGTTGTTTGAAACTATGTTGAATGCACTCATTATTTTTAAGATAAGTGTCGCTAATCTTCCGATTAGCATAAGGAAACTGCAGTGTACAATTATTACAATAGGTGCCTTTGTATGTTTTTTTTACTAAATTTTCAATTCGTTTTTCATTAATCGTGACGATTGGACACGTTTTGCCATCTCACAAAGTGAAGACTCTGTACGTATACGCGGAAAACAGAGAGAAAAAGTGACTGATCGATATCCGAGTGCGGTAACTGTGTGAAGAGCCCGTATTTGGGGTTTCAAATTTAATTACATGAAATCGTCACAATAGACGAAAGCGCGAACCACACACTGACAACAGATGGACAGTGAGGTTTCGGGATACAGTGCAGAATGTAAAGGTATTCGAAAGGCGCATTACATTGCCTGCCACCGTTGGAACTGGAAATTGGACAAGTACAGGACAAGCCGTACCAAATCGAACTTGCAAATGGATGTACGCACGCCTACCAGTCAGGTCACGTTACCACGTTTGTAATTAATTTACAGATGCCTTTCGCAGAGGAAAACGGCAGGATTTTTCAATTACGTAATTCTGGGGAAAAATATCGGAAATGTAACTTGAAGTTTGGGAAGATAAATATTGATGTTCTTCAATTTTACGGAATCCTCCTCATTTAGGGGTCGATTAATTGCTAATAATGTACGTTATAACGGGTTTGTTTTGTTTATACATATGTAATATAATAATAATTCGGCGAAAACAATGATTGGTTATAAGAATAAATACTCATACACAAAAAATGCAGCGTATCTGGATATATTGGAAATAGCTTCTGTGGTTTTGTAAACAGCTGGTGACCTGCTTTTCAAACCACATCAACATGGAGTATCTTTTCTGTAATACTTTTTTCAGTTCTCTGCTACATATTTTATTTGCTGTTTGGCGACTTAATTATACTTTAACCAATTTAAGTTCTTCTGGTACTTACATTATTTTTCGTTGATATCTTACTACATATATCTCAAGACAGCATATCGCTTATTTATTGTATTTTCTGGTAATTTTTTCTCTTCTATTATGGCAGCTATCGCAGTTTGGCCGCGTAATACTAGTGTCTCTTAAATAGTACCTACTTTAAACAAAATAGGTACGTAGCTGAGCATGTTTCTACTAACTTCAATAAAATACGGTGCCGGAAATTTATACGGTGAATTACAGACGAACTTACTTTGAAACGGAAGTGCCAGCCGTGGAGACAGCTCGGTTTAGTCTCCAGTGTACCAAATTTAATCGGCGCAGCAATGGATTACTCGGCACCAAATTTAATCGGCGCAGCAATGGATTACTCGGTTCAGTCTCCAGCGCACCAAATTCAATCGGCGCAGCAATAGGTTGCTGGGTTCGGTCTCCAGTGCACCAAATTTAATCGGCGCAGCAATGGAGCTACTGTCTCTCTCTCTCTGTGAAATGCATGCTCTTATATAGGTAGATTCCCACTCCTCCTTGTGACGTCATGCAAATAGTGGGGAAACGGACATGCTCTTTCCTAGGCAAAATCACAAATACACAGGTACGGAAAACAATTCGAAAATATACAGGTATGGAAAGTAATTTAAAATAAACAAGTATGCGAATAGTAAAAGTAAAAGTAAATTTCTGTCTTCTGCCTTCTGCCTTCCAGAGAAGGTCTGAACGGAAATTATCCACTCGATACGCGAACAAGTTCGTCACAAATACTATCGGAGACTAATTAATAAAGGAACTTTTATCTTAAATGTATCCAATGCATATTACTTTAAACAACGAATGAAAATCATTTAACTCTAGTAAAAGTAAAACTATTGTTGTGAAATACACATAGTTTCTTAGTTGCAATGTTTGTACTCGTAGTCGTATTTTCCTTTTTATTAAAGAATTGTTGTGCGTTGCGCACATGTTAAATATCGCCTATATATTTGTTAAATCAGTGACATATTTTATAAATATCTTTGTTCCTTTTTTCTCGAATCTGGGAAGGAATTTGCGGAAAATATTTTGGATTTAAGTTTAATAAAATAATATCTTTCCATTCTTCATAGTCTTTGCTTTTATTTCAAATACACACTTGTATAAGGTTACCTCGTAACTTTTTTCACCAACCAAAAGAAAGGGCGCCATCGCGTCATCATGTATGCTCTTTTTAAAAAGTAAAATAGTGCATATACGTCTGAATAAATGTGTCAAAATAAATTACATTTAAATACTCTGTTATGTGTACGGTAAACATGCCAGGAACTATTTGCAGTATAGCTGGTTGCAAAAGTAATGCACTAAAAGCGAAACGAGACGGAAAACAAATAGCATTTCATAAATTTCCTAATAATATACATATTACAAATCTTGAAAAATGTCAAAGCAAGAAGAAATTTTCAACTAAATATAAAAGGATTTACGGTAAACAGTTTCAAGCTGAAGATTACAAGCATGCATTACAAGCAAAACTTCTAAATAGATGTCTTTTTATTTCTGCAAATATTATCTTCGTATTTAATTTTGTCGAAGCATAATTATTGTAGGTATGCCTTCAAATGTTATTATGAATATTTCGGAATGGTCTTAAATATATTTTCAAACAAATGATTTTTGTGAGAATACTTCATCTTATTATTAACAATTCCAATATTAAATGTACTAACTTCAAAACCACAAACTATTCCGTCACCACTAGAAAAAGAAATATAAGATGCAAATTTACTATTATTTTTATTAAACAATAAATATTAGTTAGGGAGCATATAATGGTCATTTATTTTGACATAAAATACATGCACTATTGTACTTTTTAAAAAGAGCATATATGCTGACACGTTCGCGCCCTTTCTTTTGATTGGTTAAAAAAGTTACGAAGTAGGTAACCTTATAAATATCTTATATATGTATATACGGACCTTGGCATAACCTCACCGCCTTCACATATATGGTGCTTAGAAACTTCACTATTTTCCTTAATTTTCTTGTTAGTTAAATTGTGTAAAGGGCACAAATCTAGTGATTATAATCCAAAAAATAATTTAGGAAAAGATAGTATTAGCTTCCGAAAAACCGCCATTTTCAATAAAAATTTTAAAAATTGCTAACTTAAGGTGATCCCAGGGAAAACATTAGAGATATTTAACTTGAGCGATCCTAGGGGCTACGGCTATTGGACCTGATCGCTCTATATGGATACACACCAGCCAACGACTTACAAGCAACTACATTGAAATATTCTGAAGCACTGTTGTGCACAAAATACATTTATAATCGTCTAGAATTGGCGCTATTCTTCTCCCATTGATGCCATCTACAAACATAATGGGCCTATCAAGCGAGCTCTAACAATTCTGACCCACACATTATCTATTGATATCAGTGATTGATATCAGTTATGGATGCTCTTCACCCCAGGTGTAATTATTACAAAAATTAGTACTTAATAAAATCTCTATAGGAATTAGTGTCATCAATGCATCAGGTTTGAGCCAAAAGCTAAGGATTTATTCCAATTTCCTGATGTATCTATTGATAAAAACCAATCTTTACGGAAAATTGCTCGGAGAAGTGTGAACACGCTTACGTTTTTTAAATGTATCTCAATTTCATTAACTCAATTTCTGTTACTCGTGCAGTTGCAGCATTTAGGTGCCCGATATCAGTCGTATTATGAAGGAGAGTAAATATTTAGTTATATGCGATGTCATTGTTTGGCTAACTGTTGTATATTGTACCACTCAGCATGTGAGTAATTCAATTTCAAATATTTTGACGCAAAAATATTGGCATGACCAAGATATATTTCACTTGAAAAACCAATGCTCTATTTTCATCTCGCATAAGTTCTGTAGTAGATAACATCTACAATTTAAATTAGCTATGCTAGATACTTGTTGTATGAGTTAAAGCATTATTATTTGATGCACTAAAGAGATTTTAAGTACCACAATTTAATTTTGACGCTGTTTTCTCGTGTCGCTTATTTTTCAATGGACATGATTACTTTTATTGATTTGAAGACCTCTAGCTTCTGCCAACTGAAGGCTTCTAATTTTCAAAATCTATATAGAAAAGTTTTTAACGCACAAAACATAACACGCAAATCTAATTTGTAGAAGGAGCTAGAAGTTGCGTGTGCGTTGACCATAGTAGTATTGTAAATAATATTCCCTATAAGTTTCACATTAGGTTTACGATATCTTTCTATAGTGACTTAGAATGTTACTAGTACCTGTAGTAGTATGAGTTGAAAAACAATACAGAAATGAATAAAGCAGAAAACAATAGCACAATGATGAACAAGTAAGAAGCACTGTGGTAATACTTATTGTTACAGGAAATTAATTGCAGTAATATCGACGAATTTGTTGGCTTTTAATTACCACTGTTAGTTCATTTTTCTCTCCTATACTTTCAGCGAAAAAAATATTACGAAATATCCTAGAAAATACATCGAAACGGCGGTTGCTTCCGCAGTTCACCAGGGTAATTTACGACTTTGTCAATTTTCCGCAAAAAAATCGACGCAGCAGCGGCAGCAACCAGCATCGTTACCGGCTACAATGACACCGCGCGAGAGGAAGAGCGGATAAAGAACGGGGAGAAAAAAATAAAAATTTTACAATAACCGCAATCACTGGGCGACGAAGTGTTAACACCAGATAAAACATAATAAATATTGGCTCGTGTGATGTGTCGCTGTAGCCGCCTCATCGGGCCGATTTCTTCTTTTCGCTGCTATATTACACGAACTATTCGCAACACGCTGCTATTCTGGCTGGTCGGGCTGTCTGGCACCAGGACTAGGTGGTGTAGTAATTTACGGTTTGCGTTGGCAGCGTTTGTGTCCGAAAGCGGCTTCGACAACATCCCTTTATCAGTGTAATAGAATTTGGAAAGCGGGAGGAACGACGAACGCCCCCTGTCGGCAGCCGTCTAAATTAATTACAGACGTGATAACGTGACGGTATGTGGGTTTGTATTTGAACTGTACGTATGTTCCACAACGAAATACGGTACGCGTAGCTGAATGGCCTCTAATTCTAATGTGTGTCTATTGCAAGAAGTAAATTATCATGAAAAGCCGACTTAATACTACAATTTATTTGTTTAGTAAGTTTTGCATTGAAGATACGTAACAAGTTAAGTATGGCAGGTGTATTTATTAGTTTGTTAAAATGGAGCACGTGCTCTTTACATTGGCAACATACATATGTATGTTGTACATACATACATATATGCACTTCTATCGAATGAAACTGATTAATAATGTTAGGCAATAGGCGGACAAGTAAATTGAAAAACAAAGTAATATAGGTATTTCACCCATAGGCACTGTGCGTTGTCAGTTAGGCGATTAGACAGTTAAGTATGGGCTTTCGAAATTATTTCATCTGGAGATAGTTCTCGCTATACTGAAGTATAGTAGTATTGATCATTTGCTTATCTGACAATGAGTAATGTAGAAGTCATAGTATTGGAGAAAGCCTACCAGTAAAGAGTTGGGTGCGTCATAAAGTTTTGAAACATGTTAGATTACCGGATATATTCTAGCTTGTACTGATTTTGACTTACTATTAGAACAAAAAGCCATAAATTGAGGAGACTTATCAAAAATAGAATGAAATAAAGTTCAATGTTTCCAGATTGTCAATAAGTTATTTTTTTTAATCTTTAGGGAATACAACTACACTGGTTTCCAAACTAAGTATATTGTTTGTCAAACTACAACTAGAGCTGTTGCTCTGCATGCTTATGTAAGTTTTATTACAATTTTATTTTAAATAATACATTGCGATTGTCCATTGCCCCGTGTATCACACAGTACCTACCTGATGAATTCTATACTTTGTTGTGTTGCTAATATGAACTATTCGATGAGGTTTAGCCCTTAATATACTGGCGGTCTCAGCGACACCCTCCATTAGAAGTTTATGGGGTTCTGGTGAAAACAGGAATTTGAAATTTCAGAAATACATATACATATGTAATCGATTGTGTTCTCTTCAATTAAAATATTTTTAAGTTGTTAAGATTCATGAATACCTTTACGTTTTGCAGTTTGATTTGCGCGTTTTGTAGTTATTCCATTCCTTCTAAAAAGAACTGCTATAGCAGACATTTATTCACAAAACCAGAAAACACTTGATTTTACGAATATCAATTTAAAATTAATTAGGGTATTACAGGATAGGATTAACAAAAATTAAGCGCCTTTCTTTATCAGTTCGACTTTCTAGACCAGCAGTTACACCATCCACAAATACTTGTCTGCGTATTTTAATATTAACATCTAACCCCACCTTTGCGCTTGTGTGCTCTTCATTCAGCCATGTTTCGTCTAAATAATAGATTGGGCGTTGCTCATTTCTATATTTTGTAATTGAAAATAAATATATTCGTCTTGACAAAACAATTCGTTAGAACAGAAACTTTTGTGATTAGGTTTCAAATATCTGCAAAACCATATTCTGTATTATATGTACCTATATGTTGTATATAAAACACTTAAATAATAACACACTTAAATAACCACTTACCTAAATCAAGCATCTTCATTAATTTATACGTTTGAATAATTCTTTGAAAGTATATTTTGATATTTCCTTATTTGTTTTATTTGTTTATTTCGTCTAATGTAGGAACTTCTCAATTGTAAAAAACGTCATATATGATTCGTCTTATCATGTATTTAATAGTATCGTCACATGTAGCTAGCAATGACTTTTTCCCAACTTGTTTTACTGGTGGTGAAATTAGTCCTTTAGCTTTATATCCACCAACAATACGGTAAACACATATTATTCTTGTTAAATATAAATATACACATACTTACGACTATTTATGTATGTGTGTTACAAGAGTTTGAAATTTGCCGTGTTATCTGCGTTTTCGTTATTGTGTGACAACTATCAATAATTTTCTTGTAGTACCGGGTGATTCAAAAAAGGTGCGTATCGACCGACGCTCGTAAACAGCTAGCGATTACCTAATCCCATGTTCGCAACAGGCAAAACATTACGAATGAAGAAGCTGTTGATATGTTAGCCGTATATTTCTAAAGTTTACAAAATGCCGTTATGGCCGAGAGAGGATATGCAGTTAGATATTCAGCAAAGACTTCATCATTCTACAAAAGTTTTTAGAAGACTAGCGATACGATTGTGGGAAATAGAACAACCCGCCACAGCTCACAATAGAATACGTAATCATTTTTATTAAAAATCTACTTAATTAACCACCGATCAACTTTGACATATGTAAATGACAGAAATCAACAATACATGGAAACCATGGAAACCATCAGTCACCTGCTTGCAAGGCCACCTGCGAAGTGAACAGTTAATTTTTGCCGATAAATTGCATTATCTTCTTACGTGGATAAACCGCGAACGGATAGAGATATCGAGATGCTGTTTTTACTGAAATTTCATTAATTTAAAGTAGTTTATAGCATTATTCAACAAATAGCACCGTTCTATTTAATTTTTTTTTGAAACTCGGCAAAATGCGGGACCACTACAAAAAAGTTCTCTGTTTTACATATTTCTAAAAAAAATCTATAAAATGCTCCATAAAATAAGCTTTAAAATATTCAGATCGGTTAAACGGTTCGGGAGATATTAAAATTTAAATATTGAAATATTCTGTGGCCTCCTCCTTTCTTATTATGGCAGATACGAAAAAAAATCAATAAAAAAACTAATATAACATTAGTTCAGCTTTCAAATGGTGCTTTCAAAGTTATACCTTAACAAGCAATTTTCTGAGATAATACTCATTTTATAATTGAAAATAATGGGCACGCCTCTAGCGGTGACATTTCGAACTATTAAATAATTTCCGGATAGTTCTGGTATGTAGCCACATTAGTTATGCAATTTTTTCATCGAAGCTCTGCGCCTAGCAGTTTCGGCGATACAGCCGCACAGTGTTACGAATTGGTAATCTAGCTGGACAAACATTATTATTATTATTTTAATTGAGTTGCATATGCACCAGAATTAACGTCTCTTATATCGGTTTCTGTCGAACACATATGGAATAAACATGACGTTAACGTAAACATGGTGAACGATAAGAGCTCGCAATAAGCGCCTGCCTTACTTTGAATTTGACTTTAGTTGTCGTTAGATTAAGTGCAAGAAAGGGTGTGAAATCATTGTGTTTTACTAAGGAATAAAACATTTCGAGTATGCATTTTATTCCGGCATCAATAAATTTGCAAAAAATACTAGAATTTTCGTTTGTATGTATATTTTAAGTTAGTGAGACACTCTAGGCGTCAAGAAATATTTCGTTTACTTTTCTAAAGAATAAAAGAAAAATTCACATTTGTTCGTTTTCATATTTATGCAGTAAATAATACAATTATTAATATATATCAATATATAAAACCTATGTGCGTTTACACTTGTTACGTATTTTTTTCAGAAGCGCGGCCTATTAGCATTCAAGCAGCAGTAAAACTCGCGTCGTTGTGTTTACATATTTATTAGAAAAACTTAAGAAATCGAGTTCTAGTGAAGAAATCAAATCGTTACTGAAAGAGACGATTATTTTTAGTAAAACTGCGTGACCGTTATTCTTCTGTTACTGCGAAAATGCTGTTTGTCCAGCTAGATTGCCGATTCGTAACACTGTGAGCCGGTCCCTACCCTTACTGAATCACCCGGTACATGTTCAACTATGGCTTGCTTTTCCCGTACAGACAAATGTCCACGTCTCAAAGTAAGACTTTTTCTTGGCGGCGACATTGATAATTCACTTGTACTAGATTGTGCATCCATTTTTACAAGCAAATAATAAAAAAATATATTGTTTGAACACAGTACTAGCACAAAGGACTAATAGAAAAATATTCTACAAAAATATTTACTGTTCAGCTTTGCTTATAATTTGGCGTCGCTAAAATGCCAAATTTTGGAAGTGTAAACATCACCGACAACAAACCAATCGCAAGCCTATAGTTTGTCGATCCATTTTCAATTTTATTCCTCTTACTATACAACAGAGTATAATAATGCTGCATCAATTCTCTGCCATAAGTTTCCTTTTATTGCAAAGTACTACAGGAATTAGAACCCGCGCAGTATTATTTCAGCTTACTCTTATATGGAATTGATGAAATTATTGTCATACTCGTCAAAATAAGTATAAGACTTTACAATTGAACTTGTACTTTTTACGTATTATCAATAACTGTAGTATTGTATTGGAGATACCATAAGTGTCAGCAGCGTATTCACAAATAAATTAATAAGAATCTAATAGTTTGGGTAGAAGTAGTGTTCTAATCGTATAATCTGCATATATTTGATTTGATTTGATTTGATTTGAGCACTGGGTACGGATCAGGTTTCACGTCATCCCCTTAACACCGCGGCCTAAGGCCTATTGTATTCTTCCGTACCTAGTGAATTTCTTTACAAAAACAGGTTTGTCCCCTTTACTAGGTTTAATAGCCTGTATGGTAAATCTCTTTCCGGTAGACCTGTTGACTGGTTAGTTTGTTCCAAAAGCGACTGTCTCCGTTGTACCAATGCAGCGCATTCAAATACAATGTGGTAGGCTGTTTCCTCCTCCTCATTGCATAATCTGCAGATAGGTTTATCTTTAAAGATTCCGATTCTATGCAGATATTCCCTTAGACAGCCGTGTCCTGTTAACAAGCTCATCACTGTTCTAAGCTGTACTCGGTTAAGAGCCAGCACATCCGCTGCTAACTGCTGGGATGGCTGCCTCATCATCCGTTTGCTGTGTAACTGCCTTTCAACGTTGTTCCAGTGTACCTGGTGTGCTTTTGTAATCCACTCAGTTACTGCACCACGTATTGCAGTCTTAGCTATCGCCAGACCCGGTTCCGGTCCAGTGAATTGAGTTGCAGAGCCTCTTCTTGCAAGCTTGTTTGCGACTTCATTGCCTGGTATGCCCTTATGCCCCGGCACCCACACCAAAGTAACTTTGTTGTGCTTTGCCAGAGTTTTTAGGTTTTCCAGGCAGTCCCAAGCTAGCTTTGAGGTTATCTGATAGGCTGCTAGAGTTTTTAGGGCCGCCTGGCTGTCCGATAGGATGTGTATCAGCTGACCCTTTGGCTCTCTATCCAATGCCCTGCGGGCACATATTTCTATTGCTAGTATTTCCGTTTGTTGCACGGTGGTATATTGCCCTAGTATCACGTATTCTTCATGATTTAGGGTTTCCCCATATATACCTGCCCCAGAACCTGTCGTTCTCTTTGACCCGTCTGCGTACCAGATCTGGGTTCGGATTCCAGGTTTCTGTTTTTCACTCCACTCCTCCCAATCTAGGACAACCTTGAATGGTTTATCAAAGGAGAGTTTGGGAATCATTGCATCACAGCCCATTTCAAAAATAGGGTTTGTTATCTCAGTGGTTATTCTGGCATGCCCTGAAGTATTCTGGGTTCTCCAGTTTCCGCCACATTTCAGTCTATGTGTCCCTATTCTTGCCTCCCCCCTTATGTAGATGTCCAAGGGGGGCAGGTTTAGCATGGTCTCCATAGCAGCTGTTGGCGTGCTTTTTGCAGCACCAGTGATACATAGGCAAGCTAACCTCTGAACCTTTGCGAGTTTTGTAATCGCTTGCTTCTGTGTAACTTTAGTCCACCAAATAAGGCAACCATAGGTTAGCATGGGTCTTACCACTGCAGTGTACAGCCAGTGCATCATGCGTGGTTTTAATCCCCATGTCCTTCCAATTGTCCTTCTGGTGGTCATTAGTGCTCGTTTGCACTGCATATATTTAAAGGTAAGACAATATATATATATATATAGTATATATGTGGAATTATCGACCGTACTTAGACAAGTATTGAAAATTTTTGGGGAATCGGTCTGTGAGATAAAAACAATTATTTTTTCATTAGCTCAATATTTCGTTAATTTATTCTTAACATCATCAGGAGCATGCTACAAAAAGTGAACAGCAGTTAATGAAAGTGGATAGTGTAACAATAGGATGTCTACTTACAATTATCTTCTGTTAAATTGGATACATTTTAAAATTTAAAATAAAATTCTAACAATCACATGTTTACATGTTAAAATCTGATAACGTTATGTGTGTGCAAAATATATAAACTATTACAAAAAATGGGAAGGAAGAAAACACAGATCCGTGGAATGTGTGTATACGGTGTGTACCACAGAAAAATGTACCTATACTAGTTCATACAGAATTAGATGTTAATTAATTATTTGATGTTAAAGTTGAGAATGTTTGTATACATAATATTTAATTGATCTGTATCAGTTTTAAAATTGATACAGTTTTTATATTTGCTAATGTAGGCCACTTCTAGAAATAATCTTTTTCTGTAGTCATTCTCAGTTGTCAAAATCTTGATGCCATCATAGTCAAAAACGTGACCCAATTGGATACTGTGTGTTGCTAAAGCGCAGGAGACCTTGCCAATTCTACTTCTATGTTGTGTAATCCGATATTTTAGTAATTGGGAAGTTTGTCCAATGTAACAGCCATTGCAATTTTTGCAGGGTATTTTGTACACTACGTTGTGTTTTAATAAATTCGGTGTTTTATCTTTCGTGTTAGTGTAAATAGTTTTCAAAGTGATCGTATTGTATTTAGCTATTCGAATGTGATTGTATGATTTGAAGTGATTAACAACCTGATTAGTCAGTTTATTTATGTAAGGTAACTTTTTGTAAGTGATGTTTTCTGGATAACTTCCGTCTGTTGGTCCGTCAAAGAAGTTTGAATTGTAGATAAGTTTATTTAATATCTTTTTTCGATAACCATTGTTGGCAAAAATGTTACGTAATGTTTTTAAATTATCTTGTAAAAATTTCGGATATGATATGTGTATAATTCTATTTTTCATGGCAATGACGGTACTATATTTTTGATTTACTGGATGATTGGAATGATAATTAATGTATCTACCTGAGGCTGTTGGTTTTTGATACCAGTTTAATATAATTTTATTGTTAGCGGTTCTTATTACACTAGTGTCAAGGAATTGTACACCCTGTGACGTTTCTTGTTCAAGCGTAAACTGTATATCTGTGTTCTGTGCATCGAAGATGTTGAGTGTCTGTTGTATCATATTACTAGGTACAGAAGTAATTAAGTCATCTACATATTTGTAAATGAAAGGTACCTAATCGGAAAGGTAGTGTAGGTGTGATGTTATCTAAAATATCATCTAATACTATAAGTGCCAGAATAGGACTGATGGGAGAACCCATCGGTACACCAAATGTCTGTAGATAAAAGTTATTATTAAATGTGAAATATGATTTTTCTAATATGAATTTCATTGATTCTAAGAAACTGTTTTTACTGAAAGAGCAATGATGCTCTATTAATTCCCAGTTTTGTTCTAGTATGTTAAGTATGAGTTCGTGTGGTATGTTAGTGAACAATGACACAACATCTAAAGTAATAAGGACATAATTATCAGGTAATACCAAGTCCCTGACACTATTAACAAAAGTAAAGGTATCTTTTACATTGTATTCCGTTCTCTCTGCAAAACTAGATGCTAAAATCTCTGCTAAATGGTGTGATAAATTGTAAGTGATGGAGTTGATTGAACTGACAATTGGGCGAACTGGAACATCAGGTTTGTGAACCTTCGGCAAAGTATACAGCTTGGAAGTCGTGGAATTGTATTTGGTAAATTTCTTACCTAATGTTGTCAAGCAATATTTGCTATATTTGCTTGTGTACCTACTCATTTAAATAGTAAAGTAATCATAAAAATAAACAATACAAGCGTATTGTAAATCACTAATGCTAAGCTTCAGTGACTTAATACATAATAATAATCTACGCTACAATATTTCATCACAAATGTTGTTTCGATCCAGAGCAAAATTTTCAATTCAATATGTTGATAAAAGAAGGGCGAAAAAGCAGCACAACTGAAAGAAAGAAGTGCAGTAAATTCTAGAAAGCTGATTTTTGCGTTTCAAACTGTTTTACTTTCTTTTGCCGCTGTACGAAAGTGATGCGATAAATCAAAAAGTCAAAGTTGGACCGTTATTATATTTAAGCAGGTCGTATATCAAAATTTGTTGGTGGCCGGTTCTAGCGCAGTTGAAGTTGCTGCTTCTGCTCCGGTTGCCGCGCCTGTAACAACGCGCTCTCTCTCCGAGTGTTGTTATATAATAATAAATCCGCATTACCGGAAGAAGTCACACATTCGGCCACCGGGGGGCATTATCTCACGCCGAAATCTTGCCCGAATAGATACATATAAATACGATGTGGCTAACAGCGAGCTCGTTAGCAGAATACAACTTTATAAATATCTGGCAAGCAGGTTGTTTTTTTTTCCACGAAAGCTTGATAAATCCGTAATATTTTCCGTTCCTATACGAATACGTGTACGTGTGCCTGGTTATGTACGCCGGGATTTTATATGGATAATTTTGATAAAGATATAATTAATAACCATTATAAATTATAAAATGTGAGCTTTTACCGGAAATGTACGTGCCATGCTGAAAATAATATTTATACAGTTTAATAATTTTATTTAGGAGTATATCATGAAAGAGATTACATATACAGTGGTGGACGAAAGTAGTAATTCCAAGTACACTGTCGAACGATTTATGTATTTATTTTATTTTATGGGAATGAATACTAATCCTTATTAGAAAATCGCAATTCCAAACAAAAGATAAATAAAATATCTATCCTTTTTGGAGTATAAATTATATTATGTTCTTCACCATTAATTCATGTTGAAGTAGTCACGCAATTTTCAAATTTCAATGATCTATTTCTTACGTGATTTTGTCAAAAGTTAAGTTTTTGTAGTATTATATATCAAAACATAAGCTTTCCAATTATAACTGTTTTATACTGAAGCAAAAACTTTTGCGCCGTGAGATATAGATAGAAATTTGAAGAGGAAGAAGGGCTTGAAGTTTTTGTTTGGTTGTCACTGGAGCAAACACTAAGTTTGCGCACAATTTGGGTTAATACTTCTGAAAAAAAGATTATGAATGATCTTTGTTTCGATCTCTGCATCAGCTTTCAAATCTGGATTGCAACCACCGCAGTTCTTGTCGTGTATTTAGTGTGTGTAACTATCTATTGTCTAAGTAATATTACGTTCTTGATTATTTTCTATTAAGGAATGGTAGTCGACCGGAGAATTGATGCTTGCGCGGCGGGCTAAACTGACGAAGCTCCGCATTTCTGGATACCTTACAAGTGACCGATCTGAGAATGCGGCCACCGAACTTGTTGCTTTGAGTTTAAAAATAAAATATTTACGTTTATTATAAAGAAAAAGAGACATATTTGATACCTATCAATATCTTCTAAAATTGTCATTTACTTGATTTAAGTAAATGAGCATTCTAAAAAGATAAAACGTAACTGGAAGATATATTTCTAGCTATAAGAATTGCGAGTAATGGTGATAATGTTACCTTATTAGACACTAAAGGCGGCAATCATTTATATTAATTGTGCAATTACTTACGTTTAATAACTATCGTCAAATACTAACATGCTGTAGGCACCTGTTAATATGATATAACTTCCGCAGCTCTTCATTATCTATAGTAGTTACTGTGCAACAGGTTTAATTAATAATCATGGGCCTAATTATCGATCTTAAAAGACCTTTCAAGTTTAATTAATACTACACGACGTATCCGAGAACGTAGAGTTCTCAAATTTTTAAATCTGTTAAGTTGGGCAAAAGTAAGATTATGTTTATAATGTAGCAGTTGGCTGTATTAAGTCTAGTATTTCGATTGCAGATTATCTGCAATGTCATACGACGGATATTTAAAGTTGCGAATCTGTGTCGGACTTTTTCTGTAAGTATTCATACGTATATTTGGCATCATTCTCACCAATTTGCTTCTGTAACGAATTCACATGTTACCAAAAATTTTGTCCAGTACCAAAATGAGTAATATATAAACTAATATATAAAAGAAGGGTTAACACTGATGCAATTTTTTGCATGCAAATAATAGCATAAACGCTGCAGCTATACGATTGGCTTATGCATGGAAGTTTTTTGTAACTACCGCAAGCATGAATTAAATAATTGTCAGTTCTCATGGAAATTTACATCAAGATTTAGACCATAAATTTCAACTTTTCAATAAGAAATTTGGATTACGACCATTCATAGTCGTCTAATATACACATTTTGTTTGTATAGTTAGTTCAGTGTTGGTTATTCATTAAAAATGTAGTGTCAAGTTAAATTTTATAATTTGGACAGTTGGAGTAGCGCAAGCAGAGACCAGAAAGGCAATGGTAAGTTAAGCCATGGACCAAAAAACAAAATTCAAAACATATTTTACATCCAATACACTTTGAGCTAAATGAGAATTTTAGTAGCTTTGACGTGATGTCGGCGGATGCCTGCCGTCGGGTTTAACAGCTTTGTAAATTGTGTGTATATTCAAGATGCAATGTACATCACACGAATGGTTAAACCTAACTGAGGGATTTAAAAACCATCGTAGCATATAATAACAATAATAATAATAATGATAATAATAATACGTATATTTTCCAACAGGTAAAACAACCCAAGTACAGAAAAAAAAATAGAAAAATTATGCATGTACAGTGTAGGCAGCGAATTACCATTTTACACTTTGCTATGTTTAATAAAAGATGATTTCTGTGGCACAAAGTCTCAACTGCTGTCAGGTCTCGTTGAAGGCGATAATAATCATCAAGGGACTCGATTTTAGTATATATCTTGAGATCATCTGCAAATAACAGCTTCTCGCATGCAACCACATTTGCGATATCATTTATAAATATAAGAAATAAAAGTGGTCCCAGATTAGATCCCGGTGGTATTCCAGATGTAGGTGAAAAAACATTAGATCTTATATTGAAGTATTCGACATATTGTTCCCTGCCAATTAAATAAGATTTAAACAAGTGAAGTAGCTGCATCGAAAGACCCACTCTTTCAAGTTTCTTCAATAAAATATAGTGATCAATTTTGTCAAATGCTTTTTGGTAATCTGTGTAAATCACATCAACTTGTCTTCGTTTATCTGCAATATCAGAGGCATATTGACAAAGACAGCTGAAGTTAGTTACTGTAGAACGCTTAGCCATGAAACCATGTTGAGCAGGAGTAATGAGGTGTTTTATGTGATTGTAAATGTAATTGCAACGTATTGTTTCAAAAATGTTGCCAAAATTACAAAGAATAGATATAGGTCTGTAGTTGGAAATTTCATTTGCGTCACCAGACTTGAACGTAGGCACAATTCGTGATACCTTCCAAAGATCAGGTAAAGTAGCAGGTTTAAATATTTGATTAATTAGATAAGACGGTGGTTTTGCAAACACGGATGCACAGTCTCTAATAATGAAACTCCGGATTTTATCCGCACCACTTAAGAAACTATTCTTGGAGTTCTTTAAACATTTCAGGATTTGTCACTGTACTACAAGAACGGTGGTTGCAATGATCTTCATTCGACTGTATGCACACATTATTGAAGTATTCTGCAAATGCATTCACTATCTGTAGTGGTGTATCAAAGCTGGCGTCATTGTATTGCATCAATCCTGGTATTCTAATCTGAGCTCGCTTAGAATTCACGAACTGCCACAGTTTTCTAGGATCCTGCTCCAAATTGTTTTGAATATTGCGTACGTAGTTCTTATATGCATTACCAATTAGCTGTTTAGTAATTTTTCTTAAGTCCTTAAATTGCTCATAATAAACTACAGATTCATATGCGATATTATTGGTGCGTTATATAGAAGGAATACACTATCGCAGTTGTTTCCAGAAGAACTACGTTAGCCAGAATTTCGGTTTTATTATCGCCTTGATAATGATAGCATTGCTGTCGAAACGCGTTGGCAATTATCAAAGTGTTTGGTATGTTTGTGAGCGAGAGCGACTTAGTGTTTTACTTCGGCACAAAGAGATCCAGTGAATGTTATCTTGAAACATTTTCTGGCTTTGCTTGATAGCTTTGGCGTGTCTCGGATCAAATTGTGAAACTACCGCCTTTACACAATCAAAATGTTCGCAGTAGTAGACCGCATCATCTCACCATGTTCGCCAGCGCGTAGTAATTAGCTGTGGGGGTTCAGGCACTTTGGTACACAGTTCCTGAAATGCCTTCGTATCAGCTATTAGCATTTACTGGTAGATGACGTTTAGGTATCGATTGCGCCGCAAAGTTTATATCATGAATCTTACACGTTACATGTAATAAGTTACCACTGTGTGCTTTGCCTAAAGAAAACATGTTTGCAGCGCCATCACTCATAAACATTAAAATTTGGGTTTTTTTGAAACTTCAAATTTGTTCAATGCGCTCGACACCGCTTTCAAAATTTCATCGTTAGTAGATTTGACAAGTCGTTTGGAAGCAAATAAGGTAGTGGTTGACGGTAGAAGTTCTTCCATTGTGTGTACCATCACATTCCTCACACTTTTTTTGACAAATACTTCTTGATCTAGAAAGCTGAGCGGTAGATTACATCGAATAAAATAAAGAACTATATCGAATGTTAATTGTACGCTCTAGCGTTTGGTACATTTTGCAGAATAGTGTTTATACTTTTTGGGCGACGTTTATACCTCCAGCTTCTGGTACATGTCAAATACACGCCTTCGTATTCTAAATCAGGTATTCTCGGTTTTACATTTTCTAGCCCACCACCGAAATACGTCGTTTCCGAAACGTATCTAAATGCAAAATTTTCTAACTCTGTGTGTACTGACAAGCACTCACAACAGCCAGTGAAATAATACTGAACAACTGTGCCTTGATACGGAAGCTCGAGTTTCCGGGCTGCGCGCTTCACCACTCTACGTTTAGTTCATCACTACATTGAAACTAGCTCCTCTTTACCGAGTCCATTTAAAACACGATGCATTATATCACTCAGTTGGTTAATTGCACAAAACTATTTTTCACCATTAACTTTAAATTCTGATATTTATGGCAATCCCAAATTAAAAACTGGTAGTTTCTTGTATTTTTAACTAACGCATGAACTTTTAAATAATAATGTTAGACTATTTTCTCAGGCACACCTTGTTGCTATTTAATTCTTATTCAAATGTATGCTATATTCTCGACTTGTACAGTGTCTGGGGTTCATTTATAATGCAATGTATTGGTTAGCAATTGGATTGATGGATGGAAATTATTTATTCATAGTTCAATGGAATATACATTCGTTTTTCTATATAATAATAATAGATGTAGTTAGTACTACACATATTTTTCTACGATTTAATAATACAAATTTATTTGTACTGTAATAAAAAATTTCAAATTTTGGGGTCCAAAATGCAGTTAAAGTCGGTCAATTTCATTGTTTATCCTCTTATCATATTATTTATACAAATACATATTGCTGATTTTTGAAGATTACGCATATGGAAGTAAAAAATCGATAAGAAATTGTTAGATGGAAGAGCTGCTGGTTGGCACTTACACTATACCAAGACAAAGAGGCATAACATAAATATTGGAAATTAGAAAGAATAGGTAGTTAGTTGAGTGACCTACAGCGTTGTTAATTCTATGTGTGTGAGCTTTTGTCAGTCGTACAGCTGATCCTCCTATTGCGAACTATACTTATGAAAACCGAATTTTAGTTATTTGTTATACTTTTTTGTTTTATAAAATTTGTGCTAGTTCTGAGAAGGACCGATGTAGGAGAAACTGACAGTGTTCACAAGAGATGTTCACCATGAGCAATACAACCATCAATGTGCAACGAAAGTTATTATGTACGCGTATAAAGTTTGGTATATGGCTGCGATTTCGTTGTGCTGCTACAGAAATGCGATCTTGTAGATCTTCAGCATTTTCAATATCGGGAAGGGGATCATACACTGAACTTCTCATGTATCCGCGCAGAAAGAAAGTCTAATGGATTTAGATCTGGACTACGAGCTTGCCATTGCTTGAACAGCTCTATTACTATGCGCGGGTGTTCTGTCGTGCATAAACCATAATTGTTGTTGTATCGTGAATGATCTGTCATCCAAATACTCTGGTAATGCGAAGAAATTTTAAATACAAGTTTGCATTTTATTGTTGTTGGAGCAGCACATGTGATCCAAGTAATTGATCACCTACCAAACCTGCCCAAACATTGACGGATATTCTTCCGAGGAGCCTTGTATATCGTGGGGATCTTCGTATGCCCAATGGTGAATGTTGTGGTAATTCCAAATACCATCTTTAGTAAGCATAAATTCGTCAGTGAAGAAAATTACTGAAGCAATAATTGGCTGTTCAGCTTCTTTGCGCTAAAACTTCTTGCAGAAGACAACTCGGCAGGAAAAGTCTAGTTGCGTTAACTTTTGTACGCGTTGGATGTGGTACGAATACTGTCAATTGGTTTTCAAAACTTTATGCCCGGTAGTTTACGACAAATTTACTTGCTGTGCTAGGTTTGTTGTACTTAAATACGTCGGGATTCGTTTGCAAGATGTTTCGAATTTCCTCCTCTGCTTGAAGTGATCTCTCAAGACCGCGACCTTTGTAACGTGGAATTACTGAACCTGTTTCCAGAGAGACGATATACAGCTCTCATAATCGTGACAGCCGAGAGATGATATCGCTTTGGAAAACATTCGTACAATTTTTGTCCTGCAAGACTATTTTGCCATGTTTCTCCATAAATTAAAATCATGTCGATATATTCGACATTCGTATACGCTCCCATTGCGAAGCCATGGATCCACAGTTAGTGCCCAGTGCATACTAAACCGTACTAAAAATGTAAATCGCGTTCAATATATTATACCAACAGTTGCTGATTCTCATATTATTATGTTTGATGCATCAGGGCGGCACTCAACTAAAAAAAAAATTATTCTTAAGTTACTCCGTACACATAGACCCACAAAATTTTGTATGTATGATTGACTCGTAAGTATCTTTCACCCCCCTTTTTATTTTACGCAATTTAAAACTAATCGTGTATACACATACAGGGTGTTCTCACCTACATCGCAAAAATTTTAATCGTCGAATCTTGATAATATGTAGAATATTTTTTGAAAAAGATTTTTTTACAAAAGTTGTCGTATAAGCGAGAAAAAAAATAGTAAGTTTTGGGCAAATGTTTTTCGTTCGGTCTGTACGAAAGAAAAAATGCACCATATGAGCTCTTCAAAACTTATCAAGCGATGTTTGTCAACAAATGGGCAAGGTCGCCATATGTTGGATAAAGGGTCTGTGTAGGTAACTAGCAACATCTGATACTGTTTACATTTAAGAATGCTGAAAATGCACGTCTCAATTACATCAGCTATGTGTTGTAGTATTATTTTGTCAGCGCAAGTTAAAGTTCGCATTTTCCTTCGTAACTTTTAACAGTGTTGGCGTTACTTGAAGAAAGTTATTGTTTTTTATGATCATGGCTTTTCCTAATCATGAACTGGTAGACATGTTGTTAATTTACGGAGAGTGTGAACAGAATAATGCACGCGCCCGTAGAAGATACATGCAATTATTTCCAAATAGACGTTTGCCCGGGCCCGCGACTTTTGTACGAGCCGTTCAACGATTGCGAGACACAGACCAAATCCAATCTCGAGGACCGGAAGGTCCAGGTAGAAGTGCGCGAATAATAAATGCCGAGGAAGAAATTGTCGAAGCAATTGACAATAAGCCTACACTTAGCACAAGGGAACTTGCTAGACTCGGCCATGTCTCCAATTCCGTTGTCTGGAGAACGTTACACGAAAATCAGTTGTATCCTTATCATTACCAACGCGGGCACAGTTTATTACCGGCAGACTACGCCGCCAGAGTCGCGTTTTGCGATTTGTGGGTAATATTTTATTTTCTGATGAAGCGACTTTTATGCGCAATGGTACATTTAATTATCATAATGCACACGAATGGCAGTTTGAAAACCCACATTTACTTCGACATGCACACCATCAACGGCGGTTCTCGCTTAATGTTTGGGTGGGAATAATTAATGATTTCATTGTCGGACCTTTTTTCTTACCACACCGCGTCAATGGACAGGCGTATTTAAATTTTTTAAATGATATTCTGCCAGAGTTACTCGAAGATATTCCTCTTAATGTTAGATCTAGAATGTGGTATCAACATGATGGTTCACCGGTACATTTTGTCCGAGTTGTACGCGAACATTTAAATAATGTCTTCGCAGATCGCTGGATAGGGCGTAAAGGGCCTGTACCGTGGCCGGCCCGTTCCCCTGACTTAAATCCAGTTGATTTCTTTCTGTGGAGTTGTTTGAAACAGCGTGTCTATCGTACCGAGGTTCATGATATCGAACAATTAAGGGAACGAATCATTGCGGAAACAAATAACATACGGGAACAAAATGTTATTCCATTTGTACGTGATTCACTTGTACGGTGCGCGCGCGGTTATGTATACAAGTGCATTGTGCAAAGTTCGAGCAATTGTTGTGATACTGTCCGCCCTGAAAATGTTGACAATTTTTCAAAAAACTACACGTGAATACAATTTCTTATTTTGCGATGGAAATCTCACTAACTTACGTAATACATAATGTTTAATTTTTTTCAAGTATGCGAAAACATCCTGTATATCCAAAGAAAAATATTGAAATCTTTTCAATTTATCCACTTCATCTGCCATTGCTCCCTCTAAAACTTAATGAGAGAACTAAAACAAAAATTAGCATAAGAATAACATCAATAACTTATAACGAATGTATGAAAACACTAATAGAAGAAGCGAATAGTCAATAGAGTCACCATATATCACAATGATGCAATAACAAAACCTAGTGGTTACCATACACACTCCACCCAAAAAATTGAAAGATAAAACGGACAATTCTTTAAATTATCCGGAATATTATTATACACGTGGCCAATATTATAGGAAAACCTGCGCCTAAACAAGGCTGTCCTATGACGGCGAATTGCAATAAATAGTAATAAAATGCAATAAAATATTTACTTAAGCATCATAATCCGGTAGAAAGTGTTTCATTATCTCTACATTTTCTTTTTATTAAAATTGTATTGCTGCAAGAATTTATATTAGTATGAAATAAGATTCGATACAACTGCACTTAAGAAAGTCTGAAGGTGTCTAAGAAGGTCAGAAGTATATTCATAACTGTAGCATATCATCCACACAAGAATATAATAAATAGAACGTAGTGTTACACCTTTATAGTATAATATAATATTAAGAAGTAGGTAATAATGAGCCAAAAGCGAAATATCAGTGAGGGAGTGTAGGTCAGTGCATCGATACTCACCACAACGGTATTACATATAATGACAGTATAAAATATTAACAGTGCTCATTTGAAATGAATTATTTATTTAAAGTGTATCGTTATATTTGAATGCATATTTAATTTAAACTGTATTAAAATTTGACAATGAATGCAGACATATATTTACATATACCTACTGGTTACGAAATACTTTAATTGGGATGCATAAGCAATGCTAGTCTACGCAATCAGAGGTAAAATCAACAGTAATGACACCTTTGTAAATAGTATAACATGAAGACCATAGCATATAGAATAGCGCTCTCAACTTTCTTCTAGAAAATTTCGTGCTCTACAAAAATGGTCCCGCAAATTTTCTGTTAGCTTGCGCCGTTGAGGCTACCTCTGCAAAAGAAGCAAGTATATCATGAAAAAAATACTTTTTTTGCAGACGCAGCCTCAACAGCGCAAGTTATCAAAAAAATTGCAAGACCTTTTTGTAAAATTTAAAATTTTCTACAGAAAAGCCCAGGCGAGCCCTATTCTTTCTGTTATGGTTTCCATATTTCCCTATTCAAATATTTCGGTCCCGGTATATATTTAGGCAATATATTACAATCACAATATGGGTAAGATGTATGATAGACTTATAAAGGAAAGACTCGACATGTCAATAGATGATACAGCTGCATGACGATAGTTTGGCTTTAGAAAGGGGGGATCAACAATACAAGCTATAAATACGGTAGTGAAAATAGTCAGGAACTGGAATGCTATGATAGCTCTCGACATTAAGACTGTCTTCAACTCTGTGTCATGGGCATGCATCATTTAGGACCAGAAGAAACGAAACATACCGTAGTATTTACTAACCTAGTTGGCAGCTACTTTAGCTACAGAACTATCAAAATAAATAAAAACGCGCCAATCCAAGTGACCTGAAGTGTTCCCCAAGGATCTGTTCTTCGGCCTACACTGCAACATTTTCTACCATGAAGCGCTGGACCTTGAGTAGACAGAAGGGGCAAGGTCCTTGGCATTCGCTGATGTCATGACCACAGGAAGGAGATAGATAACGGTTTTCTCTGCTCAGCACATAGCTCGAAGAAAACTTAGACGCCAAGCTAATTTTTGACGATCACGTTAAGCAGATCTTCCGAAAAGCGGAAAACAGCATATCCGCGCTGATTCGTATTATGCCTAATATCAGGAGGCAAAACGGAACAAAAGGAAGGGTTTTATGCGGTGCCGTCCAATCGATTGTACTATATGGAGCGCCGGTTTAGGCAAACGTTGTTCGTCTTAAAAAGTATAGAAGAGCGTTAAACAGCCTACAGATACCAGTACCATTGCAAGGGGCTAGCGCGTATTGTACCATGTCCCACATGGCAGTACAAGTGAAAGGATGCACAGCCTGAACAATTCGCACGAGACATCGCTCAGAGCAGGAACGGAATGAAACTCCAAGGCAGTGGCAAGGACGGTGGGACGAAAATCATACCACAGCGACCTGGACTAAGCAATTAATAACCGAACTCGCTCCATGGATCAACTGCAACTTTCGTAAGGTAGATTACTATATGTCACAATTTTTGACAGGGTATGGCTAGTGTTGCGTCTACACCAAACGATTTGGGTTTACGACCGACGATTTGTGCATGTACTGTGGAATATCAGACACCGCGGAAGACACCATCTATAGATGTGCTAAAGGGACCATGGCTAGAGGTTATCTAAGAGCCAAAGTATATGTGGATCTTACTAGCGAGAACGTACGATGCTAAATAGTCAAGAAAACTGGTATATATAGTTTAGCTATATATAGGCGAAATACTGGTCGAAAAGGAAAAGCAACATAGAACACTTTAGAGACAAAGAGAATAAAGGGCATGATAGACAGCAGAATGCTGAATAGATAAGGCAGTACGTATTCAATATACATATGTAGATGTCGATGTATGTACCTGACAGCATGTCTCGACGTCGATTCCAGGTACATTTAAGGACAAAGGAAAGTTTTAGCGGGTATGCATACCACCGAGGGAGTAGCGCATTGTTATGTTGCGTTAGATCATAAGCACATAGCGTCCACAAAGTATTGCCTGCGTCAAAAAAAGAATCAAAATATTATATGTACATATGTAAATATACTGTGGTTACTAATGGTTACTAGCATCAAAATATAAGCGCCAAGAAGGGTTAATTACAGATCCATTAGTCAATTTCGAAAGTGTTCTTGGTAGATGTTCCAATTGGCAAATTGTTTCAATTACGGATACTAGAGTGAAACAAATAAAAATAACTGAGTAACAAAAGCATGAAACAGTAAATGATGTAATAACTATACAAAAGGAAATAAACTAAGTATTTAATCCTGTAATGGTAGTGGTCTTACGATTACGACGCATATACATATATCTTATTTTGGTATCGATTCTTTTATTGATTTAGTGAGCTTCGACAAAGGACACACTAACTATCTTTGTGAGCGGCTTATTCCCTACTACTTCTGAAGTTAAATGCTGTATTTATACATTGACTGAAATTAACGCATTTCTTGTAGTGTGACGTCAATTTTTAACGTTAAGAGTTGGTTCATATTTATCGTGTCATTTGTTAAAATAGCTTGTAATTTATTAAAATCCACAATAGACGATGATGGTTTTCTTGAATAGATAGTGCAACCATCTCAATTAAGATGTACCTTAGGTATGCACGGCAAATAGCAGACGAAATCGGTGGCAGTATAAGTACAGTAAAGCGAATTCTAAAATGCAACGAATATAAAAGGTACAGAGTTCAAAAGTGTCAGGAGATTTGTCCCGAGGACAATTTTATTTTGCAAGAATAGAGTTTTGTGAGTCCGCGATAGAAAAGGCTAACAGGAACGAATATTTTATACAAAATAATCTATTTACCAACAAGTCTTCTTTTCCACGTCATGGCAAGCATAATCCCTCAGTCGTGCGATATTGGTCTCGATAGATTCAACATCTACTCCGTTAACGGACTATATGTTGTAACGTTTGGGCGGGTATCTTAGGTGGTAACATTATAGAGCCATATGTTATCGACGGCAATTTGAATGCAGTAAAATATTTAGATTTGAACCCGAATTATTCTTATTGTCCGTCAACTTAACGTCGATTTTGATGCAATTTGGTTTATGCGACAGTTATCCCGCGCATAATAGCAGATTAGTGAGAGAGTTTTTAGAAAACACTTTTCCTAATTCTGTTATTTCCAGAAAGGGTACGATAATATGACCATCTCGATCACCCGACCTCAATCCCTGTGGGGTTCACAGTTTTGCAACAATACCGAACTTGCAACAGCACCAAGTAGAACAGTTTAGCATTTTCGCGGCAATAACCGTTAGAAATCTCGAGGGAGTGAGGCGCGAGTTATACAATAGGCTCGGCTATTGTTTGATAAAAGAAGGCCGTGTTTTCAAATCCTCCATAAAGTGATATTGTTAAAATTATTTTTTTTTGCAGAATTATTGACGTTATTTATTTTTATCTTTTAGGAATCGTTATTATTTTATTATTACTTAGAATTACAGACCAGACTTATCGAAGATACTCGATTTTCACAAAGGAACTCAAGCACTTTTTTACAAGTCGCTATTATCGTTTCTAATGTTATCTGAACATATGGGCAAACTATGTATACAGAACGAATATGCCAACGATCGTATCCTTGCTCGGTTTAAATTCAACTGAATTGTGCATGCAGTAGTGTTGACGCCAGACACAAGCTACAACGCGAGGAGGAGAATACGCTGTTGCAATTCATACTGCCTATTTTCCGCAGCAAGCTGAGCTAATTTCAGCGCTACCTATTTGAAATCGAGAATGCACTGAAGCTATTGAAAATGTATTTAAGTTTAGACGAAACGTAAGATTAAGTATGTACATTAATTTTAGTACATACTGAAAAGTGGCACAGAAAAGATACATTATAGAACAAGCCACTAACTGTACACAGTTTGAGAGCTCAATAATATGCACTTCAATATATTTAACAACCCGTATTCCATATGCTACATCTAATTTTTAAAAGTTACTAAATTTTGAGGTAGTAAAGGCTACGTAGTTAGGCAACCCTCTGCTTATATTTATGTAACGAGGGACAGAATTACAGATTTTTTTCCAAATAATTACAGATATTTGTTGCAACAATAATAATAAATTAATAGCTAGTCGTATAGAATCTGTCTCGAAATATTATACAAATTAAAAATAACTATATCCGACATGTGGTGTGTGTAAAATTTCTGAAACGTGTAGAAAAAAATAGTCTCTTGCAGATCTTATAAAGGTAATGGCAGCAGTATCACAATAAAGCTCTTGTCAATATAAATATATATATTTGTAGCTTTAGTATCTCTTTACTACGCAATTATCAGACAGTTACAAACAATTACAAATTGCAATTTTGATATACGACTCATTGCTGCAGTAAACGTTTAAAATAAGTTAAACTACTACAGTATTTTATGAACATTCAAAGACTGAACAAAATTTATAAATAATTTATAATAAGTTAAAGAATTATATTTCAAACGATTTTATGGAATTTATTGCCTTATTTTAAAGATATTTCATTTTAAATTAATAAGTGCTCAATACATTTTTCCATAGCTGTATTAATAAATGCTCTCCACTTTATTTTTTCTCTGCCATTTTTATCTGAAACACATTTTAATTTATGACTGTGTAATTTGAAACAGATTCCCTCACTAATTGCAAATTCTATGCTCATTCTAATTAAATTCATTCCAATTTGGACTTTCGACTCGATATTTGATTTTGTTCATTGGTTCACATTCAATTTTTCGATTTTGTTTTATTAATATTTGCAATTTCGATTACAGCACTTTATTAAAAAAAAAAATTCCCACCTAGTGTATGCAATATATATATATGTATGTATATTATAATTATATATTTATATGTGTGACAGAAAACCGGCCACAGCTATTTACTTTTCTATAAATGTATGTTTTACAAAAGCGTCTGTACTTATAGACTGTACTTCAGTTCCTGATAATATGTACATTCATGTTTGGTTATGATATGGGTAGTATATTATTCTAAATTATTCCAGTATTCATGTATGTAATATTTGTGAGATCATAGTTTCGTTATATTTTCAAAATATTAAAGCTAATATTTACAATTATTTTTATACAGCCCTGATGTAAGCATAGCAGGGCTGTATAAATTCTGAGATGAAGATGATTATTCAGAATGAATACTGAGAAATTATATTGCTGCGAAGTTCTTACAGAGACTTTTACTTCTTCTTCTATTCTTCGATAGACAGACATTGTTTATCGAAATCAATAGTCAGCCAAATGACGACAGAGTAAACCTAAATTGTCATTTACAAGTAATAATACTGTTTGTGTACTGCTCAGATTTTTGACTATTCTTATTATTTCTCAAAATAATAAAGTGAATTATTGTCTGCGCTCTACCTGCTCCAGAACGACAGGTTCTGGAGTAGGTACACATATATGTACTATCTTGTACAGATAGAATGTCCGGGTGTACGGAGTGCAAGCTGCGCTCCTGATACAATTCGCTTGACGGCATAATCGATATTGTATCACAAGCGCAGCATGCACTCCGTATACCCGGACATTCTATCTGTCCAAGATAGTACATATGGTGAAACCTTGAATCATAAAGAGTAGGTATACGACATTAGGGCAATATACCACCGTACATCAAACGAAAATACTAGCAATGTAGATATGTCCCCGAAGGACATTGGAAAACAGTCTAAAGGTCAGCTGATTCATATCCCAGCGGATAGTTGGGTAGCCTAATAACATTAGCATCTTATCAGATAACCTCACTCACCTCACCAATTGGCTTGGAACTGCCTGGAAAACCCAAGAACCATGACAAAACAACAAAGTTACTCTGGTGTGGCTTCCGGGGCATAAGGGCCTTATCAGGCAATGAATGAGTAAACCAGCTGGCAAGAAAAGACTCTATAACAGTATTCACTAGACTAGAACCGGTTCTGACAATAACTAAGACTGCAGTATTTGCACATTTGCACATTTCTCAATAAAGTGCATTTTGAGTGGTAACGGTCATTACAAAAATGGACTATTATACGCCGGAGTAGAAACGGTTTATAGTAAAACAATTTTACGGTAGGAATTATGTGGAAACATCTATAGCTAGTTATTACTTAGATAGATCGCGTGCTCGATAGGAAATCTAATGTATCACTGAACTAGGATGCAGCAAACTATTTTTACAATACAATTGTACAGTACATCATAGCGTGCACAGGTTAGATATCGACCGCTTGCAGACGTTCACGCGGTATATGTATACTACGTTTCTGCTGAACTTGTGAGAAACAAATACAATGTATAAACTTCAAGTCAGTAAAATTGATTCTTGTTTTCCGCGGTCTGGGTCTACAACGCTAAGTACATCCTAAATTGTTGCGTTTATCACTTGTGTGCATTACTCATATGCTCTGTGATCATGGCTGGAAGCAGTTCGTATAGGTGGCAAAGGTGGGGAAGAAACATTACTGAAGTGGCTGAGAAAATGTGCAGGTGATGACGCTGAGGAAATCGCCATTGGCAATGGGGATGATATTAGTGATAATGATGAATAGAATTTCGCTGAAGAGCAGTCAGCCTATGATTCTGAAAATTATTCCGATACATCTGACGTAAACGAAGAGCTGGATAGTCTACAAACGCGGAAAGTCAACGGAAGCATGGAGATTCATACCAAACTGAAGATGACAAGAAGTTGCCACGATATATTGGATTGTTGATATTGGCAGAAGTTTATAAAGCTCATAATGAGGGAATTACAAATTTGTGGAATCTTGACGCCCTATTTTCAACCGAACTATGAATTGAAACAGGCTTACAACAATATCTCAGTGTCTATGTTTTCATAATGCTGAAACTAGACGAACGAATCGAGATTCAGATAAGCTATCACCAATTCGAACATTTTTTGAGTTGTGGTTATCTACACTTCAAGATGTCTATACGCTTTATGAAAACGTAACAGTAGATGAACAGCTGCTTACATTTTGTGGTAGATGTCCATTCAGAAAATACATACCGTCTAAACTAGGAAAGTATGGTATAAACATTTAGGCAGCTTGTGATAGTAAAACTTCATACGTTTACAACTGCCAAGTCTATGGTATAGTGGAAAAACAGGCGACCGGCGTGAACGCAATCAAGATAAACGTGTCGTCTTAGAAATGGTTGAGGGTCTGGAAAAATCATGTTAGAATGTGACCACAATTAATTTGTTTACAAGTTTTGAACTAGCAAGGGAATTAGAAACGAATGATCTTATATTGCTTGGTACAATTAGAAAAAGTAAACCAGAGCAGCCTCTGGTAACTTCACATAGCAGCCAAGTATATTCAACTAAATTTGAATTCCAAAAACCAAACAATATTGGCATCGTACTCTCCAGAAAAAGGTAAAATGGT
>SMLS01073551.1:0-13661 GCA_004785975.1 Popillia japonica | reverse complement strand
TAGGCGAGGCCCATTCCTCTTCAGCATCACTCTAGCACCCCCAACTATATACGTTCAAGTGCAACAGAACTCGAAACTATGATCAAGCTCGTTCACAGATATGCAACAGACATGGGAATGGAATTAGACATCGGCAAATGCGCGGTCTACAACTGGAAGAGAGATCGGTCTCCAGAAAATGAGGTTTCTGTAGAATTAATAGATGGAGCAATGGATCGACAAACAAGATAGATCTAGAGAGACTAAACATAGAAGCCTACATCCAAATGCATCCATTCAAAAAATCTATTTACCTCGAGGATTGTTGAGGGTGGATGATTTGTACAATAGAATTGTGATCTCAGTAGCATGCAAAATGGCCAACACACAGGATCCGCTGTTCCAGTTTGTTAAAAATCATGAGCATACTGGAATAGGGGCGCATTTTTATGAAGCTGCAACAGGAGCTGCAAAGGTGCATCACTTAATCTTTGAACCAATATCACAACGACCACACAAAGAAGATTTAAGAACATTAGAACAGACCAAGCTAACGCAAAAGCTTAAAGATCGAATAAACAGAAATTTGATGTTAGCCCATATGGAAAAAGTCATGTACTCGCAATTCTATAAGAGCATGGAGGAGCAGAATTTATCTAGGGAGCTTACCTTTGCTTTCCTGAACGTCTTGTACTCAGAAACGGAAGATTATACCATGGTATGCCAAGACAGAGTGTACGGTTGTCTTGTGTACAGGAAAATGGTCATGAAACAACCTTTACAAGACACCAGAAGCCGCGCCTGTAAGAAAGATCAAGAAACGACCATGGATCTGTTAGCAGCATGCCCTAAATATGCGCCTACTCTTTATATATCGAGACACGACATGGCGCTTCGAGTATTGTACTACTTAAGACATATACATGGTATAGCTGAGGAAAGAACCCACCGTACCCTCCAAGGGATATTCCAGCAATAGTACAAAACGAAAATGTGAAGATTTTTTGGAATTTTCCTTTCTCGACAACTGCAGAAATCACCGCAAATAAACCAGATACGGTTGTCCTAGATAAACTGAGAAAGACCATATTCGTAATAGAGAAGTCCTGTCCATCGGAGCGTAATATACAGAGTAAAGAACTTGAAAAATACAGAGACCTTCTATTTCGGTTGAAGCACACTTACCCAGGGTATAAATCCATCATCTTTGAACTATTGATAATAGGGGTCTGCGGAGGATATGAAGCCAACTCTTACCGATGGAGTAAGGAAGCTGAACTTTGACACAGCCACCACGAGAAGCATCGTACACCAGATGCAAAAATATGTTATCTTAGACTCACTAATGGTCGTGAGAGCTCACGATACCAGCAACCCACTAGTTTAGGGCTGGGCTACTCCGAAGGCATATCCCATGGGAATGGGATGCATCCGGAGCTCCATCGCGGATACTCATATTTCGCGAGCTGTGAGGATTCCGCATACTATCCTTCTGCCTAGTTACCGCCTATGGGACCATCGAAGAGCGAAAAGCTGGAAGGAGACGTCCATGGAAACTTTAAATAAATGCTCTAAGTGACATACATTACCTTAGTTTGATATGTGAACCTAACCGTATGAACGCACCTGTACTAACTGTAATGTATAAGATCTGAAAATAAAGAACCAAATAACAACAGGGATAGGGAGGGGTATTGGGGGCACCGCGGTGTCGTGTAGCCGGAGTGTGCCCATGCTCACTCCCCCGTGAGGTCTCCCGGCATGCTCGTTTATAAAAAGAGAGTGGCGCGAAGACTTCTCAGCGATAGCTTGCAGATCTGTATATATACCTGTGACGGCGCTGACCGTAGAATCAAGGGGCAAACGAATAATATAGCTGTGAATCGTCAGCATACATATCGAGGGCTTCAAGTCAGAAGGGCGTATCAACCAATACTTCAATGTTACAGGAAACGCCTCTCTGACTAGATTCTTAATACATCTTTGGCTTTTATACGCTTAGTTAAATTTTGTAAATGCACGCAAACTGGTCACCCAAATCATACGCCGCTCTGTACTGACGTGAGAATGATAAAATCCAGTTTATACGCCCAGTTGCTCAAATTTGCACAAAGTGGTTGATACGCCCCTCTGACTTGAAGCCCTCGATATGATATGAGCAGTGTATGAGACATCCTACTAAAAGTGCGTTTACATTATAAGATTTTCCTTAGGATTGACTTAAGATTAATCTTATGAAAAATCTTAACGTCATATGTGTTTGTTACATATTATGATATTTCTTGAGAGAGGACGTCGTAAGCAAGACTTAGCAAAATTCCTAAGCGAACATAGCCGATCATAAGGAATAGGAAAGTACCTATTACTTTATGAGTTGGTGAGAGTAAAGGTTATTGTTTCTGTATCTTCGAACTCAATTCCTTTCAGATAAGTTTTGCCATCTTTATGTTTAATGTAATTTTGCAAAACAGAACAAGCTAGTGCAACATCTTGAACTTTACTGACTTCTCAATTTATATCTTTTTGTAACACTTGAAACCTGTTAGTTAAAATTCCAAACGCGTCCTCCGCTATTCTTCGAGCTCGACTCAACCTATAGTTGAAGTTTTTTTCTTCTTTTGTTGATTTCTGACCCCATGGTTTCATTAGTCTTTTAGTAAGTCTGATAGCATCATCGGCCACAATGACATAGGGTGTTTTAATTTGACTGCCAGGTAAATACTCATCAGGTGGAAAGTTTAAGATATTGTTTTCCATTGCAGAACATAAAGTGTTGTTGTTATATACTCCCCCGTCACTTAGTCGGCCATTACATCCCATATCAATATCAAGAAAATCATAATCAGCATCTACCAGTGCCATTAGAACTATACTATTAAAACCTTTGTAGTTGTAGTAAAATGATTCATCTTTTTTCTTGGCACGAAATGCAATGTGTTTTCCGCCGAGAGCACCGAAGCAATTTGGGAAATTCCACTGCTTGTAAAAATTTGATGCAATTTTTTTTCCATTGATGTTCTTCTTTAGGTGTCGAAAGATATCCAACTTGTAAAGTCTCGTAAATAGCTTTTACTGTTTCTGGTATATAATGTGTTATATAGATGGTACTGAAATTCTGAAAGTATATTGCAGACTTTGAAAGTTTCTCCTGTAGCAAGACATCTTAGTGTTAGCAATAATCGAGTGTTTGCTGAAATGCTTGCCCTAGCCTTGGCTCCTTAGCCAACAAATCCTCAAACGTACTTGTCGACATTCTTGTAAAGTTTTTGAAATTTCTTTTATCTTCCAGAGCGAGTTCATTGAAAACAAAATTAGATATACCACGCCCACAGTTTCGCCTCTCCAACCATTTACAAAGTCACTACCTGTTTTTCTTTTTGGACGATAAGTTTTGTTTTTTGTACAAGAGAAACATCAGTACTATATTATTGAGTAATATTCGTAAGAAAAAATTTCATGCTTCTGTAATAATTTAGCAATTCTGCGTAGACCATTTTCATCAATTTGAAAGAAACTGTTTGCGACAAAAGTACATACATACAACGATCTCAATTCTCGTATCAACTTCTACTTATGTTAGAATACTGTCAACAATTTTAACTTTTTTTTTGATTTTAACATAATAACCTTTACAAAACTCATAACGACTCATAAGCTTGTAAACACAACTCTAGATCACTATCACCCACAGGACACCAAACACTTGGATAAATGCCAACGCGTTTCGACAGCAATGCTGTCATTATCAAGGCGATAATAAAACTAAATAAACTGACAACAACCACTTAACAGGAAACCTAAAAATTACACGTAAACAAGCAACAACTGTTTCGCATCATTAACTTCACATTAACGAAAACAATGACGAATGTGGAATAGGCCCATTGTCACTGTTCATCAAACACGACTTGTTTTTGTAAATCTCCAAACTTTCAAAAACATTTAGAAATTTACAATTACTAATCGGTCTAATTAATTTTACATTAGAATGATCAATATTATGATCGTTTTCGAAAATATGTTGGGCAACGCTGGACTTCTCAATTCTGTTATGTTTAAGATTAGCCATATGCTCCTTGAATCTTGTCGAGATGGAACGCCTTGTTTGCCCAATATATTTTTGATTACAATTTTTACAACTAATTTCATAAATCCCCGACTTTTCCAGAGGCTGTACCTTATCTTTAGGGTTACCGATCAGACTTCTCAAATTAGTGCCTGAACTGTAAACCGTCCCAAGATCCAGCCCCTTGAAGATTTTACTCAAACCTTTAGTTATAGAGGGAGCAAAAGGGAGGGTAACAAAAGGTGTGTTAGTGACTTCTTCTCGAAAAGTCGTGGATTCTTTCAAAAAATTCCTATAATTAAACTTCCTAATTAATTTATAAATAATTTGAGGTTGGAAACCATTACACCTGGCTCCATGTTTAATGACTTCTAGCTCTTTCTCGTACCTAACCTTGTTCAAGGGAAAGGTGAGCAATCTATGAACCAAAAAATTCAGACTTGCCATTTTGTGTTGGGCACAGTGATGGGAGTCTGAAGGAATGTAGCGAAGTGTACTGGTTTCTTTCCGATATACGTCAAATTCTAAACAATTCTTATTTCTAATAACTAAGGTATCTAAGAAAGGTAGCTGACCGTGTTCCTCTTTTTCATATGTAAATTTTATGGTTTCAAACCGATTATTTAAACTGTTAATAAAATCGTCAATATTACAATTCTTGGTGTCGAAAATCGCGAAAATGTCATCCACATACCTTAGCCAAACCCTAGGAAAATATTCGCCCGACGATTCTAAGTCCTTTTCAAATCGGCTCATGAAAAGGTTAGCTAAAAAGGGTGACAAGGAGTTACCCATTGCCGTCCCTTCCTGCTGTTCGTAAAAACTACCGTTGAATTGAAAAATATTCTGCTTCATACAGATGTCAGTTAGGCGAATATATTCCTCGACGCATTGTTGGCTCAAATCGTTTTGAATCAACAAGTCCTTCAGGTATGTCAAGGTCTCTGGAATCGGTACGCTAGGAAAAAGGGAACTAACATCAAATGAAATTAATATTTCGCTCTCCAGCAACTGAATATTATGAATTGCTTTAATGAATTCTAATGAATTTTTGACTGAAAAACTGGGTTGCTGTATGGGCAAATTATTAAATTCACTGGTCAACCATTTGGAAAGCTTGGAAGTCGGTGCATCGATCGCCGACACAATAGGTCTTACCGACTTACCAGGTTTGTGAATTTTGGGTAAGCAATATAACTTCGGGATAACAGGATTGGAAACATGTAGCCTACGTCTAATGTCGGTAGTGACAAGGTTGTTGCATGCTTTAAACACATTATTTACGTCTCTAATCATTTTCGGCAAAGGATTTTTACTAAGTGATTTATAAGGACCACTACTCAATAAGTCCTTGACCCTATCGTAGTAGTCCTCTTTATCTAAAATAACAACCTTGTTCCCTTTGTCGGCTTTCAAATAAAAACAATCTTTTTCTCGCAAACTTCTAATGATTTTAATATACTCGGATTTTTGAGGAGGTTTATAGGATGTCAAATTTTTTGAAATTGTAAGTTTGCAAGCCTCCCTAACGAACTGCTTTGTGGGCTCCGGTAACCTGAGAATAGATGATTCTATTCCGGCAATAACCCACTCAACATCCGACGCAGGAGTTCGCAAACCGAACTTCAATCCTTTATTCAATAAATTAAGTTCACGTTCATTAAAAGTATGCGAAGATTGATTTTCCACTATGTTTATGACTTTCGACGGAGCACTGTGTTTATTATTATCAAAACAACCTAGCTTCCTTAGTTTTTTCTCATGAGAGAATTTCTTATTTTTTAATTTTCTATCTATTGAAATGAACATGCTCCGTTGAAAATCACACCATAGCTGATATTCAAAATTGTTAAGACCTAATGTTAATGATTTCCAAAGTTGGTAAGCTTGAATCTCAAGCTTACTGCGTTTGGAATAAAGATATTCCATTTCTGAACGCAACCATTTTTCCTTGGCGCAACGAATGACTCTGTCTCTATTTTTGCAATTATTCGAAACAGTAACATTAATGAAATTAGGAAAAACAGAAAAACGTTTGCAAGTTTTCAGAAATCTAATATCCTCGTTAATAATCTTAATTTTAGTACTAACCTTGTGGTATAAGTTTCGATCCTTTGACCTGGTAGTCATATTGCACAAATATTCACTGGATCTCTGGAGCTTTGCTGTCGAAACGCGTTGGCATTTATCCAAGTGTTTGGTGTCCTGTGGGTGATAGTGATCTAGAGTTCTACTTCGGCACCAAGAGATCCAGTGAATATTTTTGTAAACACAATGTTTTAGATATTGTGTAATTTGTCGTCTCTTAAGTATTTCTTAAGCGATTCACATGATTTTTACTTATGAGAGATCATAAGGAACATCTTATAATGTAAACCCACTTTAAGTTGGATGTGTAGATGCAATACAACAGGGGCCCTAGTACACTACCCTGTGGCACGCCCACTTCATTAAGTGGAGAATGGACAGCAGGAGGTGATGATTGATGCTATCAGATGCCTTGCTATAGTCCAGAAGGATCAATACCGTGAGTCTATCATTGTCGATTGCTCTACATATATCGTCAGTTATCTGTGCCATAGCCGAGACGCACCCATAGCCCGATCGAAAACCCGACTGACCAACTGGTAGAGTATTATTGGATTCCAGGAATGCACGCACCTGTCTGGGACAATCTTCTCGAGAACCTTAGGTAATGCAGGCAGAATAGGCATAGGACGCAAGTCGTTAAAAGATGTACTACAATTACTTTTAGCCAACGGCACGATGATGCTGGCTTTTCAGCAGTCCGGAAAGAAGTTTTCTAGAAGGCAACTACTTACATTTATAACAATGTGCGTGATTACGGGGAGAATGAATGGACATTTTTAGGGAGAGACCATCTGATTCTGCTGACAGAGAGTCGATAGAAGGTAACACCGCCATCACCTCGTCGACTTCGACCAGTGTGAAAGCGAATCGAGGGCCGACAGATACTCTGCTAGTGTAAAATCGCATTAGATCCAAATCGACCGTCACTCGAGACGTGGCAGAAACGAAGTGATAATTAATATCATCAACGTTTGCCAAATGATCCGCAAAGTTGGCCTTCTTACTGGAAGCCGAGGTATTGAGCTGATTTAAACTACTCCAAAGATTTCTAGAATTCGAATTTCGGAAGGTAAACTGCAAGAGTTAATCAAAGAGATAAGAGCTTTCTGAATCTTCTGTGGCATGAAGGGGTTGTATTATATCTGGATATAATATATTACAGCATAGGCACACCAAACTGCAGTACCTACATACATATAATATGTTCAACGGCTAGATATACAGCTTCCTCGATAATTTCTTCGGAGTACGGCATTAAAATATATAAATAATATTATGGATCATCGAGTTAACTACGGGAACAGTTTAGAAGGCACTTAAACCTGACATTCGATTTATCAAAACATCGAAGCAGTCGCATTTAAATATCGATTATATACATCGTGTGCTCCCCGTATCCATACTAGACCAGATTCCTCTTTTCTTTTTGGTATGTCTGCCGTAACAACGAAATTAATCGAAGCATGTCGTTATGATCGTACCAGCCTGATATTACTGCGTTGTTCGGAGAACTCTGCATCGGCTGCTTAGAATCCGAAACATTCCTTTTATAACTGTTATACACCGGGTCCAATCAATCATACTCCCGTTCAACTTTATACGATCTCTCTTCATAGTGAAGTAATAAGTGGTAGTTGTAGTAGTAGTTGTAGTATGCTAAAAAGTTCTTCTTCCAGCAACACGGATATCTATTAATAATACCGTTATATCCCTTCACGCTCTTTCCGTTCTGCGTATAGTGCGTTTCGAATTAGACAGTGCAATTTTATAAATATTTTATCCATTTTAAATCTAATTAAAAAAAAAATACTAAAACGGATTCTAATTTATGGCATTACCGACAAAAAAACCATATTCGTGAGTCACATACAGGCATTAAAATATATACATATATACATTTCCAGAAAAATTCTTCTAACAAGAAACAGACTATACCTACTTGAGAGCATTCTCTATCTATACTGGTAGTGCATAAATCTAATCTTGCCACGTAACACTTACCGTCGACAATGGAACACAGGCCGAGGATTTTGCTAATTTCAATCGGAACTCATTTGAATTCGTTCGCATCGCCGGCAAAGATATACTCCTGTAACAATTGAGTAGGTAACGGGGTATCTGTTGGGTGGGGGGCCGAGATTTCTGCGATTCTTTTTCGCTTTTCCGATTTTAGAAAGTCGTGTACACGAGGCTCTCGGTGTTCATCCGGAAAACTGGGATGATTATCGTAGAGCACGATAATTTCGACGGTGAAAAATAAATTTGAAATCTTTTGCGTTTTAATATAGGTGTGGTTTTGTGAATGCTGATTCTGTTTTAGAAAGTTCTTGTCGTAATTTGTTGAGGAAAAAGTCGCAGAACAGAGGAGGTTATTCTGTCGAATTTTATTTTATTTTTAGAGAAACCTGCCTTATTGTAGGCGGCCTCGGAACATGGCTTCAACTAGCATAAAATTTTAAAATAAAAAATTGTCTCGGAAGGAAATTTTGACACTAGATATCGGACTAAAGAAATTAACTAAAACATTTTTCAGGAAAAACTTTTTTGGGTAAAAATTTTGAGCCAAAATAATTTATTAAAATATTTTCTAACAAAAATATTTCACCCGAAAAATTGTCCACGAAAATTTTCAATAAAAATCTTTCTTCCGTTAAACTTTATTTTACTTTTTTTTAGGAAATTCTGCCTTATTGTAGGTGGCCCCAGAACATGGCTTCAACCAGGATAAATTTTTTAAAATAAAAAATTGTCTCGGAAGCAAATTTTGAAGCTAGATATCGGACTAAAGAAATTAACTAAAACAATTTCCAGAAAAAACTTTTTGGGTAAAAATTTTGAGACAAAAAAAATGATTAAAATATTTTCTAACAAAAAGTATTTCACCCAAAAAATTGTTCACGAATATTTTAATAAAAATTTTTCTTCCGTAAAATTTTATTTTACTTTTTTTTTAGGAAAATCTGCCTTATTGTAGGTGGCCCCAGAACATGGCTTCAAAACAGATAAAATTTTGTCGCCGAAGCAAATTTTGTGTATTAAGTAAATTAACGACCATTTTGGAGGCAAAACTTTTTTGGGTAAAAATTTTCAGTCAAAGTAATTTTCTTCAAAATTTTGAATTAAAATGTTTTCTAACAAAAATATTTCACCCGAAAAATTGTTCACGAAAATTTGCAATAAAAATTTCTCTACCGTTAAATTTATTTTGTAGGAAAGTCTGCCTTATTGTAGGCTGCCCCAGAACATGGCTTCAAAAAGGATAAAATTTTGAAAGTAAAGAATTGTCTCTGAAGCAAATTTTGAGGCTAAATGTTGGTCTAAATAAATTAACTAAAACATTTTCCAGGAAAAACTTTTTTGGGTAAAACTTTTGCGTCAAAATATTTTTTTTCAAAATTTTGAATTAAAATCGCAAAAAATTATCCGCGAAAACTTTCAGTCAAAATTTTTCTACCGTCAAATTTAATTTTTTATTTTTGTGAATTTAGCTCCAAAAAGGATAAACTTTTGAAAACAGAAAATGGCCAAAAATTTTGTGGCTGAAATGTTAGACCAAAGAAACATTTTCCTGGAAAAACTTTTTTGGGTAGTAAGTTTTTGACCTAAAAAGTCATTGAAATAAATTTTCAAAATTCTGTGTTATAATGTTTTTTACCAAAAATATTTCACAAGAAAATTTTCTATTAAAGTTTTTTTTTTGGAAACCTGTAGATGGATTCCACAACATGGCTCACAAAGAATAAAATTTTGGAAGCAAGAAATGTCACTGTAGTAAATTTTGTGGAAAGAAATCGATTGAAACATTTTCTGGGAGAAACTTTTTTGGACAGTCGGTGTTTGAGATAAAAACTATTATCAAAATAATTTTTGAGGTACAAATTTTGAGTCAAAGTAATTTTCTTAAGAATCTTGAATTAAAATATTTTCTAACAAAATTATTTCACCCAAAAAATTGTCTACGAAAATTTTTAATAAAAGTTTTTCTGCCGTCAAATCTTATATTTAGTTTTTTCGAAAAACTTGCCACTTTATAGGTAGTGGCACAATTGAGCTCCCAAACGGATAAAATTTTTAAAACAGAGAACTGCAAATTTTGTGGCCGAAGTGTTGAACCAAAGAAATTAACTGAAACATTTTCCGGGACAAACTTTTTAGGTAGTAAGTTTTTGACCTAAAAAGTCTTCTCAAAATAATTTTTGACGTACAAATTTTGAGTCACCAATAATTTACTTCAAAATTTTAAATTAAAATTTTTCTACCAAAAAATATATCACACGAGAATTTTTCCACGAAAATTTACAATAAAATGTCTCTACCATCAAATTTTATTACTTTTTTTTTTAGAAAATCTGCCTTATTGTAGGTGGTCCCAGGACATGGCTGCAAAAAGGCTAAATTTTTTTAATGCAACAAATTGTCGTCGAAGCAAATTGTTTGGTTGAAATCTTGCACCAAAAAATTAACTAAAAAATTTTCCAGGAAAAACTTTTTTTGGGTAGTCAATTTTTGACCTAAAAAGTTTTATCAAAATAATTTTTGACGTAAAAATTTTTAGTCACAATTGGTGCCCAAGCAATTTTTTTGGGAGACATGTTGGACCAAAAAATTAACTAAAACATTTTCCAAGAAAAGCTTTTTTGGGTAGTCAGTTTTTGACTTATCAAAATAATTTTCGACGCAAAAATTTTGAGACAAGAATATTCTTCAGAATTTTAAATTAAAATTTTTCTACCAAAAACATTTCACACGAGAAATTGTCCACGAAAATTTTCAAATAAAATGTCTCTATCTTCAAATTTTATTACTTTTTTTTAGAAAAGCCTGTCTTATTGTAAGTGGTCCCTCGACATGGCTCCAAAAAGGTTAATTTTTTTTAATGCAGCAAATTATCGCCGAAGAAATTTTTTTGGGTGAAATGTTGGACCAAAAAATTAGCTAAAACATTTTCCAGGAAAAACTCTTTTGGGTAGGTAGTCATTTTTTGACCTAAAATTTTTCTACCAAAAAATATTTCACCCAAGAAATTGTCCACAAGAATTTTCAATAAAAATGTGTATCTTCAAATTTTATTACTTTTTTTAGAAAAATCGGTCTTATGAGAGTGGTTCCACGACATGGCTCCAAAAAGATTAAATATTTTCAATGCAGCAAATTGTCGCTGAAGCAATTTTTTTGGTTGAAATGTTGGACCAAAAAATTAACTACAACATTTTCCAGGAAAAACTTTTTCGGAGTCAGTTTTTGAGATAAAAACTTATCAAAATAATTTTTAACGTACAAATTTCGAGTCACAATAATTTTCTTCAAAATTTTGCTACCGTCAAATTTAATTGTTTGTTTTTCGAAAATCTTACCATATTGTACTGTAGGTGGTCACACAATTTAGCTCCAAAAAGGATAAAATTTTGAAAACAGAAAATTTGAAATTTTGTGGCTGAAGTGTTGAACCAAAGAAATTAACTGAAACATTTTCCGGGAAAAACTTTTTTGGAGTCAGTTTTTGAGATAAAGACTCTTACCAAAATAATTTTTGACGTACAGATTTTGAGTCGCAACAAATTCTCAACATATTTTCTACCAAAAATATTTCACACGAAAAATTGCCCACGAATATTTTCAATAAAACATTTTCTATCTTTAAATTTTATTTCTTTTTTAGGAGAACCTGTAGATGGTTCCACAACATGGCTCACAAAGAATAAAACTTTGAAAGTTAGAAATAGTCACTGAAGCAAATTTTGGGGCAGAGATGTTGGACTAACGAATTTGACAAATATTTTCCGGGAAAAACTTTTTTGGACAGTCAGTTTTTGAGATAAAAGTTCTTATCGAAATAATGGTTGACGCACAAATTTTAAGTCAACATAATTTTCTTCAAAATATTGAATTAAAATATTTTCTAACAAAAATATTTCTCCGCAAAAATTGTCTACGAAAATTTTTAATAAAAGTTTTTCTACCGTCTAATTTTATTTTTTGTTGTTTCGAAAAACAAAAGGATAAAATTTTGAAAACAGAAAATTGCAAATGTGGTGGAGGTGTTGGACCAAAGAAATTAACTGAAACATTTTCCGGGAAAAGCTTTTTTGGAGTCAGTTTTTGAGATAAAAACTCTTATCAAAATAATTTTTGACGTACAAATTTTGAGTCACAATAATTTTCTTGAAAATTTTGAATTAAAATATTTTCTACCAAAAATATTTCACCTGCAAAATTGTTCACGAAAATATAATAAATAATGTTCTTCAAACTTTTGAATTAAAGTATTTTCTAACAAAAATATATCTCCCGAGAATTTGAATAAAAATTTCTCTACCATCAAATTTTATTTTTTCGAAAAAGTAGCCATACTGTAGGTGGTCCCACAATTCAGCCCCAAAAAAGGATAAAATTTTGAAGGCCAGAAAATTGCCGCCACTGCAAATTTTGTGGCTAAAATGTTGGGTCAAAGAAATTGAGCAAAACATTTTCTGGGAAAAACATTTTGGGATAAGTCAAATTTTGAATTAAAATATTTTCGACAGAAGGTATTTTAGCCGCAAACATGTAGTAAAAATTTTCAACAAAAAATCTAAATTTCCTGTCAGAAAAACATCTTTAAAGATGCATCACGTCACACTCAAAAAACAAATATTAAAAAAAAAATTGTCGGCTAATTTTAAGGATGAAGTTGTTCATTCAAAATGGTGCCTGATTTTTTTCAAATTTTCAAAGGCAAATCTAAAATTCTAGCCAGAGGAACATCTTTGAAGACAAAACATACCAAAAAAAGTAAAAAAAATAGAAGCTGACATTTACATCGAAATTTTCAACCAAAAAATTGTTGACAAAAAATATTTTCAGCAAAAGGATTTAACTTTAAAGGTAGGCCAACCACCATGACAAAAATATATTTCTCACTGAAAAAGTTGAACAACGCAACAATTCTGGTTAAAATAGTTTTCGAAATAAGAAGTTTCAATCAGAAAACATCTTTGAAGGAAAATAGTCCGTTAAAAATTTTTCTAGGACAATTCTAAATTTGTGTAAAAAATCTTTGAAGACGCATCCACAATTGAGTAACAAAACGAATTTTTTACATAAAGATTCTCAAATATGTTCCAATAATGGAGTGGCAAGCATGGACCAGCTTTAAGTAGAATTGATGCCAAAAAAGAGTGATTGGAAGATTACATTTTACTACGACTAATCACAGCTATTAGGAGAATCAAACTTCTGAGAAAGCTTGGAACCTTCTGAGGGGGTTCAGGCAGTCAAAATAAATTTCTTTAAAGTCGACTGAGATTTAGTCTTAGTGACTAGAAATATTATTAAACTTTAGACTCTGATTCAGTGAATTAGACTCTTATTTGCAAGTAAAATTAGAACAATCTTTGCGATTTCCACACCAATTAAGGAATGATTTGTACATTTCCTAATCTACTTCTCCAAAATTTGCTTCGATATCTTCAACATAACCTCCAGCAAATCAACGAATTCTATATCGGAATCACCCACATTCAGATTAAGATGAAATCTCATTCAA
>SMLS01073550.1:0-87309 GCA_004785975.1 Popillia japonica | reverse complement strand
ATAATAATAATAATAATAATAATAATAATAATAGGCATTTTATTTCATAAAAATACAAAAGTATAAAATACGTCATAAAAGAAAAAGTACTTGATTCATTATTGAAAGAAGTCATTGACACTATATAGGCACTTATCTGCAAGAAATCTTCTTAGTGATGATTTGAAAGCATTATATTGTTTATTTTTTAACTCTTCTGGGATGCTGTTATAAATCTTTAACGTTTGAGTTACTGCACCTTTATATATTCGAGTGTATGTTGTTTGCGGCAACCGCAACATAGATTTACTACAGTCTCCGGTGTTATACTCATGATTTGTTTCGTGTTTTGCAATTAGTTCATTGTAGTGTTTTTTCGCAAAACATGCGGATTCATGTATATATAACGCTAAAGCTGGTAATGTAAGTATGCTATATTGCTTAAATATGTTTCTACAGGTTCCGGTTCTTTTCAGTTGGAACACACTTCGGAGGCAGGATTTCTGAAGTACGAAAAGCTTATCGGTATCCGTAGAATTCCCCCAGAAGATAGTACCATAGGCTAATCGTGATGCAACATACGCATTATATGCCGCTAGGGCAGCCTCCACATGAACTTCTGATGCTATTATTCTTGAAGCATAGACCATTCCAGATATTTTTTTGGCAAGCATATTTATGTTCTTTCCAATTGAGGGCACTATCAATGTAAAGTCCGAGAAACTTGACATTATTTGATGAGACTATTTGTTGACTCTGATACTTAACTTTTAGATTTTCATCTTTCCTCAACGCAAAGTTTATTAAGTTTGTTTTATTTACTTTCAGTTTTAGATTATTTTCGAGAAACCATTTATTCATGTCTTGTAGGGCTTCTACAATTTCATCCTGTAATGTCTCTGTATTTTTTGCAGCGATGATAAGAGAGGTATCGTCTGCGTACATATTTAAAAAGTGCCTTCTTATGTGTGGCAGATCGTTTATGTATAATATAAAGAGGAAAGCTCCTAGTGTTGAGCCCTGCGGCATTCCTCGCTTTATATTTAGCCAACCTGATCTATATACTTCGTTATTACAGGATATTTGAACGCGTTGCAGCCGATCGGTTAAGTAGGATTTCAGCAACTTATGTACGACCCCCCTAAAGCCCATTCTGTGGATCTTTTCCAAAAGAATTGCATGATCCACACTGTCAAAAGCCTTCGATAGATCTAAGAAGACGCCTGCTGTTTTGTTTTTGATTGACATCTCTTCTGTAATCTTTCTAATGGACATATGTGTATATGGCTCTTGTGGTAGATCTTCCGCTTATGTAAGCATTTTGTAGGGTGTTTAATAATTTGCACGATTCTGCAAAATTTATTAGTCTTATTAGAAGAGCTTTCTCTACGATCTTAGCAATAGTTGAAGTTAATGCAATTGGCCTGTAATTTTCGATGTTAGTTTCGTCCCCACGCTAAATTGGTCTTACAACACATATCTTCAGATGACTAGGAAATATACCAGTTGCAAAACACGAATTTATGATACTTGTCAACGGCATACACAAAATATCCGCACAATCCTTTAAAAGTTTTGTTGGGATTTCGTCTGGTCCTACTGCTTGTGTGTCTTTCATAGAATGAATAATGTTTAGAATTTCTAACGGTTCTACCTCACATAGGAGCATAGAAGTAGAATTCATTCAAATATTCTGTGAAAAGCTACGAGCCCCTGAGGCTAGACTGCGGCAATGGTCAGTCTGCAATCATTGGTCACAAGAAAACCAAGTAAATGAACATTTTAATTTTCAAGGTTATTGTCCTCTTAGGATACGGCAAAAAAAACAAACAGTTCCTCATTACGTTAAACATTGATAGTTTTTGGAACAATTTGAAAGACAAAGAAGGAAACGTAGCTTGTTTATAAAGCAATCTGCCATGCAATTCTTATTATTGATCTTTCAGGTCTTTAGAATTTTCAAGGTTCAGAATCCCGTTCAGAGAGGATTGGAGTCTGGAGTTGATTTTCATCGCCAGAGATTCAATACGAATTAGAACGTTTTGACATGAAAAAACTTAAGAGAACTTTAGAAACCGCCAGAGATCAGTACGAACCGTTTCCAGCAGAGATTCCTAAGGGGTGTCTTTTGCTATTTCTAGGTATAATCTAGAATAACCTCCAGAGAGGGTAGTAGTCTGAAACTAAGTTGGTTTTCGTCTTTAGAATAAGTGATATAAGACAGTACAAAGCGATCTGTCAATTAGTCTGTTTTGACAGCAGGCCAAAGAGGATGTATGGTGTACTTTTGTAACAACTCAAAAAATTATACTGAATGCAATAATAAATTGCTTCTATTTGAAAAGGATAACACTTACCAAAATTAGATTGCGTGATCGTATGTGCAGAAATAAATGAACCCCATAGTGGATGTCTAAAAACTATTATTCGCGAAATTTTAATTGAAGTGTTGGAAATAGAATGGAGCAACCAAACAATGGACAAAACAGGTTCTCCGCCATCAAAGAAGGCGCAAATGGTTTTGTCAGCAGGAAAAGTTATGGGAACTCTTTTTTCAATTCCCATGGAACTATCTCAGTTGATTACTGAGAAGAGAACAAAACAATAATTGGGGACTAATATCATAATTTGCTTCAAGAGTTAAACGACAAACTTCAAGAGATACAGTCTCATTGGGCAACGAACGAAGTGCTTTTCTGTCAGGATAACGCAGTTGCTTTCAAGACTGAGATTCTAATGACCAAAACAGGTTCTCCGCCATCAAAGAAAGCGCAAATGGTTTTGCCAGCAAGAAAACTTATGGGAACTCTTTTTTTTTTGAATTCCCATAGAACTATCTCAGTCGATTACTGAGAAGAGAAAAAACAATAATTGGGGACTAATATCATAATTTGATTCAAGAGTTAAACGACAAACTTCAAGAGACACAGTCTCCTTGGACAACGAACGAAGTGCTTTTCTGCCAGGATAACGCAGTTGCTTTCAAGACTGAGATTCTAATGACCAAAATTCATGAATTAGGATTTAAATTAGTGACTAATTTGCTGCAATTCCCCAGATTTGGCTTCCAGCAATTATCATCTTTTCCCAAACCTTAACAATAGATTGGTGGTAAAAGATTTTCGTTTAATTCCGTGATAATCACAATTATTTCAAGCACCTTGATTCATTAACCTGCAGTACAGTCTTCTTTACTAGACTTAATATAACTGATTTAAGCGCATAACAGACCTCGCTAGAATTGGTGGCTGCTTGTATTATTCCTACCAAGGCTTCATGGTTATCTTCAATTCTGGTTTCTAGTTTTTTATCAAAGTTCTCAATATTTCAGTCTATTCTAGAGTTTTTGTGTTTTTGGAGGGATCAATGTTTGTGTTTAGATTTCTTCCGATCCTTTGCGCTCTTATTCTTAACTTTACGTCTTTTCCACAAAAGAAATCGAAGATGAAAGACCAGTCATCTGTCTTGTTGGATTTTTTAAAAAGAAGTGAGACACCCAGAAATGCTCCTTGTGGGAGAATTTCTTTTAAAAGTGCCTTTCCAATTAATGGAGATTCGTACGCCACTGTCAGAGCCCTTTCGCCTTTTGTTCGCAAGATATATTTCTTTTTTGATTATCATATTGCACTTGTTCAGAACATATCTCGAATCAATACAAACATTAATTTAAAAGTGTCCCCAGCTCGGTTGCTTACCAATGTAGGACCATGATATCAACACCAGATGCGCCAACATAAGTGTTTAATTTGTAATAGGGGGTGAGTCACTTTCAGAAGCCATGCATTGTGGTCTCGAAGCACAGACATATGTTGATTGTAGGTATTTGTTCTGTTTAATTTGTACATGCTGCGTTTTTACAATTTTGTGGTAGCACATTGTAATATATATAATTTCTTTTTAAAATGCAAAATTATACTAGTGCACCATCAACATGAAATCTAATCTACATACATCGATCTTTCCAACGATAATTCTCCTCTAAATAAGATCAGCAAGTAGCACATTAACTGTAGATATCGTCGTATTTATAATGCTATTAATTGACTCCAAACAGATCAACTTTTTAATCGAGAACGGCAGCCGAATTAAAAATAACCGGAGAATAGAGGAACGACCTTGAAACCCGTTCCGGTTGTCGTTACGTTATCCGTGATCTCTGCCAGCATACCACCTGCCATCCATCTCGGAAATCGGACTACTCTTTGTTGGCCAACAATCCTTCAACTACGAATAGAAAAGGAATCGCTTAAATGGTCGACTAATTACGCCGAAAGCCGCTTTAATACTCTTATTGCACTAAAAATCGGTGAGAACTGTAGTTAAATGCATTGGACGTGATGTTCCCACTGCACGCGCTTGTCCGCAAACGGTAAAGTCCAAATCGCGAAACGGTACAATGAAGAATAATTATTGTTCTTCGTCGAGCTAAATATATAACCGTACTTTTTGATCTTGATGAAGATTAAACGGTGAAGTTATGCGCTCTCTTGGTGGTGTTATTAATTGTATTGTTCTGTTAATAGTGGTCAATTTGGAGACTATTATCGAATTTTATCGGAATTATAACGCAATAGACGAAGATGGACGAGCTGTTATAGCTTCAAAATAATAATTAAATGTCCTCTAACTTCGTTATTAGAATATAAGAAGAATAAGAGTTCTTTCACCAAAAGTTTTTTGTGACAAAGTGGCAGCTTACACAGTGATATCCAGCCGATAGCTGAAATATTCTATAGTAGCATGGCAGGTATTCCAGATTCTGTAAAGTTTGCACACATTTCTGCCAACACAGAGAAAGGCAGACTAACTTGCTTCAAACTGTTGAGCATGCTGTACATTATGTTTGTTTGTCGAAAGCGTTGTTGCTGGCGTTAGATTTTGCTATTCTTTATATATAAAGAGAATTGCTTCCAATAGAGCTGTAGATTACCAAAGTTTAGAAAAATTTAGTCTCATGCATCCGATAAAAGATGTCTTCAACTCTGTCGCTTGTATAAGATTTTGAAATTTTGGATTAGCACTTGAGGAAGGGGTTGACAACGCTCAGGAATGTTTGGTCTGAATTTTATACCTCTTGGACGAGGTCTAAAATTTTTGTCTGCCATTTTCTTTATTAAATTGTTGTAATCATCCCCTAATTACGTTTGTAGTCTATGTTTGGTGGTCATGTTCATTTACCAATAACTAATAATAGGCCTATGTTAGCTTGCAAGTTGCTCCTTTGGACAATAATTCTGCCCCATTACAGATTTAAAACCTAACCTTATGTTCGGTAATTTCTGATGCGAAATCCAAATTGGTTGTTTACATTCTGGCTTGCAGATAATAATCCAGCAAATTAAAACAATGGTTAAGATCATCTGTGTTAACCTGCACAAAGTCTTTATAGCCAACTGACAGATGCTTGATAATTGTGGTAACTTAGTTTTTTGCGGTTTTTTTAGTTTTATTAGAAGTTCTGATATTGGGATTCATTTACTTATTGCTATTGCAAACCAATCGAAGCAAAGTTTAGCTGTACTTAAACCGAAAATGCGTTGAAAATATGCCTATTTATTTTTCAATGCTAGGAAATACTGAATTGTCTTCAAATTCATTGTTTTTGCGGTATAATTGAATAGGTGTTGAACCTATGCAAAATTTGGTGCTTCAGACAAAGATTGAAACATATTATACAATTTAAGTCTATAGCAGTATAGTAGTCTAAAGCTTCAGACAACAACTTATGGGCGGTGTTGACAGAAAAATTACCATGACTACCATGGTATTACGGCCTTGAGCAAAGTTTCTGGAGAAGTTTCCCTGTTCCACCAAACAGTTTCAGGTGGTGAAATGCCAATTTTTGTGGGTATTGCTCTTTAGGAATTTAGACGCTAGAGTTTTGATTCTTTTTGTAATTGTAGATTTGATATAATGAAAGTGCACTTGTTGTCAACCTGCTCCGTTTTCTAAACTGTCCAGTAAAGTATTGCAGCTGGATTGTGTGCGAAATCTGCAATCATTATTTAGTAAATCGATGGCAGCTGTTTTGATGTTCATAATTTACAAACGGTATCCGCCGAGTATAACTATCAATGTTGCCAAACCGCTTGCACATTTTTGGCATATGCATTATTGATCCAATGTACACAATTAATTGCAGTATTAAATGAGCGCTTTAAAGGACCGCAGCATTGAACTTTTTTAGAATTTGTTCTAGTTGTCGAGAGTGGGTTACTATTCACCGGACTTTAAGTGGCGAAATGGTACTCGCAATCGCATTAAATCAGAATAATTAGTGCAGTTTGCAATTATGTAATTATTAAAATTAACCAAAACTTAACTTTCCTGATTCAGTCTTTTTCACTTACGAAGCAGCATTTACCAAAAATGAGATCATAAATACGAATAATTTGAATATTTAGGCTGGTAAAATCCTTATGCCACTCTCGTTTCAAGTCATCAGCATCTACCCAAATCAAGTTATATCTAACTATAGGACATAATTCATTTGGCTCATTAACTACCTATTAAGTAGAAGAAAAGCCTTGCAAATTGCAGACACACCATTTTTTAACACAGATGATTTTATTATAAAGTCTTGGTTGTAGACGCTGACGTCACAATTTAAAACAGCAGCTCAGACGTTATTTTCGGATTCTAAACCTATTTTTAGGTTTATCCTAATATTGTTCTTTTCAATTACTGGAGTAATATAAAAATGTTTATCAAAATTCCGACATTTCGTAACAGAAACGTTATTAATATCGTTCCGAATCTCCCTTGGGTATTCTTGAAATGTTAGTGGGCGGTTTAATACTTGAAAACCAGAGAAAAAGCACAAAATGATCTTCGTGAATCATAAAATAGTAGGCAGGCTGTTTGCGAGTCGTTAAAACTTTGATTACATGTTGGACGAATGTGGTACAAAAAAACTCGAACTTTTATGTTTGGTTTGTCGAATGAACGCATACTTTTATTTCACGATGCCCAGCTCATGTAACGGAAAAAAATACATCTTTAATTTAATTAAATAAAAAGCCTTAAGGGTTCAAGAAATGCTTTTTGAATGTTATTCTCCCTTTTTTACGGCCGCGTGTGCTATGTATCCGCTTCCAATTATTTTTTGTTTATAGTAGAGGTAATAAAATTGTAGCATGTTCGGTTAATTTAAATGTTTTGAGCAATACTCGAGAATCACTACGAAATAAATCTGGTGGAACTGTCTAAAATATCATTTCAAATAATGATTCTGCGAAAAAACGTTAATAGATGTGATTGCATTCTAATGAAGAATGAAAGAGTTTTACTTTCATAATTTCTTTTGGATAATCATTATTTTAGCTAACCTTAAATTATAGTGAAAACGGGCCGGAAAACACTTTCCTAAATTCCTGTTCTTCAACAAGCACCAATTATTATTTGTCTACTTGATTCGATTAAAATTGTATGAAGTGAAATGCATCCATCATAGCCAAAACTAGATATAGCAACAAATTAAAAAAAACTACTATTCCGTAAATAGACAATAAGTATGCCAATCGATCGACTAACGGCATTGACCCAATTTCGTTCATTATGCGTTTCCAGATGAAATCGCAGAATACAGAGGTGTGTTGCGTACCTTCATAAGAATGATTTCTATTTTTCCGATCGTTCAGTTTTCTCTCGATTAATTGCAAGAATGCTGCGTCTAGCTAAATGTTCGCACGTTTAAACGTAAACATTAGATAGCAATCGTTAAATTAGCACTTTGTCAGACTATCACTAGAATTGCTCCCGGATAGATGAGATACAATTTGCGTTGTGTGCGTTTAAATGGGAAATGGAAGTTCAAATTAAACGCTCACGCTCAATTAATATATGTCTTAATAAAGAAAGCGGATCTCTTTCTTCCGTAATTTTTATCTAGTGTCTCTGTATATTATATTAAGAGAAAAAAACTTCGGTGAAAGATGGTACAATAAATCATGGACGTTTTCTGTTGGGAGATGATTCAAAAAGTTTATATTTATCACAGAAGAGATAAATGATACTCGTATAAAACTAGGCATGTGTGGTGTATACCATGATTGTCCAAAAGTTTTGGGTTAATTCTAAAGGTACAACAAATATTAGTACATATATGTATAGTACAGTTATTTACAAATTTAAAAACTAAGATTAAAAAAGATAATCAAAGTAATGTCGTATATAAATTAGAATGCAAAGACTGTAATAAATGTGACTTAAGGCAAACTAGACAGTATTTGAAAAAACGACTGTATAATCATCAATACACTGTAACGCATAATATAACCGCGGAAACTGCTTTGTCTAAGCATTCTAAAGAATTACCACATAACTTTGATTTTGACAATGTTAGGATTTAAAAAAAAAATAGTTATAAAAAAAGATTAATATATGAAATGATATTCATTAAAAAAGAAAATAACGCGGTTAATTTTAGAACAGATATAGAAAATTTAAGTATTATTTATAATAATGTAATCACCTAATCACGCCTGAATTTTATAAAATTAAGCTCTTGACTAAGTTTTTTTGCCATATTTTTCCCTAGTCCTTGAACAGAATTGTTAGAGTTTGACAAAAAAATACATTGATATAAAGAGCATTATTGTTATGATCATAAATTTACATTTCAAAATATCTTAAATTGTCCACTATATTGTAAACATAATCCTATATATTACTGAATTTCTTTGTCTGTAGATAATTTTGTTGATAGGCATGGCTAGTTATTTATTTATAATTTGACACGAAATAAATGTCAATTTTATTCCACTGACGAAGTTGTAACGAAAACCAGATTTTATATATTGTAAAGGTTTTGGAATAAATTTGATCTTTGTTCGAATTGCAGTGTTATAATTGAATAGATAACAAATATTATATAGGCAATCTGTTATTGAATAATAAAACGATATTTTCAAAATTCTTTAAAATTTAGTTCGTTTTTCAAAATTTAAACTTAAAAAATCAGACAGAGCTTTTGAAGAATGTCTGTAGAACTTGGAATATTCTATGTATTCACAAATTTTTGTCCTAAAGAAGGAGAAATGTTATCGTATGTGTTTTGCATTTTAGACATGGAGGATGACTTCCACTAAAATGGCTTTATGCACGTTAAAGTTTGTAGTTGATCTCATTGTCTTAGTAAGATAATATGTAGTTATTTACTAAAAGGAACAAGCATTCCACATTACTGAGATGCTTGAGATAAAGTAGTCACGAAACAAATTTTGGAGAAAAACCTAGGGGCTCGAATCAGAAATAATATATAATTGAAAAAAACGGTGCAAAACCAGTTGCAAAGATTTGGCTCTCTGAACACAACCTCCTCCAATAAGAATTAGATTCATTAAACAAACTAATAATAAGGATTACTATTGTGGTACAGAGATGTATCGAAGATGAATAAAGAAGTACCAGTTGAAATTCACGCTCTCAAAAACCAATCCTTTAAAGGCTGTAGGATTGTACCAAACAATTTTTTATGAGGACTGAAATGCTATAAATCTTTTCTGATTTTGAGAATGTTGGAATTAAAGTGTGATAGGAGCAAATATCCATATCTGTGCAAATTGCCAGGTTGTTCTAAAAGATTTGATTTTAGACACCGAAATTGTCGAGGTAATGTTAAGCAGCTGACCACAATTAATAGGTATACTGATGTGGATTTACGACAATCCATTGTTAAAGGAAATGTTAACCAAATCAATTGGCAATACAGGGGCCTGATACACATTTCCTTGGTTGCGAACTAGACTTTGGCGTTACCAACCCCAAGTTGGAAAAGACATCTAACAATAAAACTAAAACAAAATGACTTTTTTTTAACAATATCAGGATAATCTCCAGTGGGGAGATTTATGAGCTTTTCGCCGGATGTGAATAAGAATCTGCTTGATCATGGAAATTGAGAATTATGGACGTTTAGGGTCTTTCTAATTTGTTTTTATTCTTTAAGATACCATCCCAAAAAGATGAAGAGAACTAGAATATACTTGGTAATTGCTATGCAATTGTTCCAGGTTTCAGGCTTCGTTATCTCGGAAAAACGATTCCATTGCTAAAGGAAATCAAAATCACGGCACCTATGTATGTATGTAAATCGGTTGTGGGGTTCAATAAAAATATCGAATTGGAACTGGGCAATGGGAATAGGGCGTAGCAAAGAAAAGTACTTGGAACCTGACCTTTGATCTTAAAATTTTATTTAGCCAGTATAAATGTTCCAGAGATAAGTATCCTTCCTCCAAGAGAAGGAAGACTTGATAGTTTTGGTGTTGATGTTTGTGCTGTATATGTTTTACCAATTTTTCATTCTATGAAATTGGACATGATAGATCCTATGTTGTGAAGAACTTTTTCCCCAGTAAGATTCTGGAGCTGTCGATCTAATTGATGAAAATATTGGGAAATTTTATTTTGAAATTATCCTTTGTATTTGGTTGCTGAAAGTGTACTTAAAAGTTGGCCAATATTTTGGAAGCTGTTGAGTCAATGTAAGCTAGTTCTTTAGAAAAATAAATCAATAGTACAAACTTTTGGATTTTAGGATTGCACGTCTCATAGAAGTTTTTTCTTTCCTCTACTTCAGCATACTCAATTGCGTGGACATGGTCACAATTTTAGCTTTACAGATTTCCAGTTTGCTCCATCTGCTCTATAAAAAATACGCTCACTTAATACAAATCTAAGGATATCAATGTTTATTTTATTTGCTTGATTTTACTTCCGTAAATATTGTCTTTTGTTGCTTAGTTTGGTTGCTAGGTAACTTATAAGCAACTATCTGTCAAAAGTATCCATTAAACAAGTACAGTTAATGATAAGTCTTAAAATGTTTTGAATTTTAGTGTGTTACTTCTCCCACCATTTCTGCGTTGTTTCACAAAAATTAGTACCCAATGATAAGTGTAAGCATAAATTGCGTTAAAAGCAAACATGAATGAACAAAATAGAAGTCGTCATTTGCATCCTGACGAAATGAATAGGGCAGTTGGAATGCTGGAAGTTGGAGTAAGACAAGTTGACGTAGCGGAGCGGCTAGGTACAACACAGAGCGTAATTAGCCGACTATGACCACGTTACAGAGATACAGGTAATCCCAGGGAACGACATTGGAAGAAGACGCGCCACCACTGCTATTCAGGACCGGTACATCACTCTTCAGGCTCGCCGACAGAGTTCACTAACTCCTACTGAGTTAAAATCGCGTCTCCAGGCAGTGCATAACGTGACAGTCCACAGCCAAACCATCAGGCGTCGTTTAAGAGAAGTCAGTCTTCACTCCAGACGCTCCCTTGGGGTTCCACCATTAACCAGGGGAAATCGAGGACATCGAGTAAACTAGGCTCGAGAACACTTAAACTGGACTCGAGAACAATGGTCGACTATACTTTTTTCTGACGAGTCGCGATTCGGATTAAGACCAGATACTCGCAGATTAAGAGTCTGGCGTCAGCCTGGTAATGCAGCAAGGCTACAGCATGCCCAAGAAGTGCACAGCTACCTAGGTGGTACTGTAATGATATGGGCGGGAATTATGCTGGGTAGGAAAACTGGTCTCGTTTTTCTAGATCAATTCTTAAATGCTGAGCAATATATCCAGAATATTCTTGAACCTGTTGTTCAGCCATTTGCAGAAGCGTTGGCCGAAATTTAACCCTTATGCATGACAATGCACGACCACATGTGGCAAGAGCTGTTACCGATTGGCTCAATAAAGCAAGAATTGAGGTTTTGCCATGGCCAGCTCAATCGTCAGACCTCAATCCCATTGAGCATGCATGGGATATGCTTCAGAGAAGATGCCTGCCACATATGGACGCTATACAAACTCGACGGCAACTGCAAGAACTTATTTCACAACAGTGGAATCTTCTTCCACAAGAAGACTTGGACAATCTTATTCTGTCTATGCCAAGAAGATGTAGGGCGGTTTTAAACTCCAGAGGAGGTTCCACTCTTTATTAATTCCTTAATTTTCAAATTTTTTAATTCAATATAAGATTAATTTTGAATTGTTGTTTAGTTCCATTTTGTAGAATTTCTAATTTCTAATTAATAAATTTTTATTAAAATTGTGTTAAATATTAATTTTAGTTAATTTCACTCATAGCTTATTTTACATTTAACTTTTAAGACAAAAATGGGTAAAAAGATTTATTATAAATTATTATTTTGTTATCAAATAAGATATATCCTTAGATTATGTTGATGTGTGTATGTTTGGGCAACGACCAAAATAGGTTTGCAATATCATGAATTCATCATAATCTTGAAAAATAGTAGCCTTGATTAATAATTCATAGATGACATCTAGAATATCACACTTATAGATATTTTGTAAATGTTCCCATTATCATAATGTTTGATGGTAAATAATTATCTTGTCCACTGACATTTTGTATTCGTAATGAAAGGACTCGTACCTTATCTACACAACAAAAAGCGCAGTCTCGGTTAATGTTGGGGATTGAAAAAAAAGCCGTTTCCAGATCGAATACAGATGACGATGAGGCGTTGTATTTACACTATCGATCAATCACGTAAACTGGAACTGTCGGAAGTAAACGTGGCGGCATCATTGCGTCGGGCGATAGAAATCAATTGTGCTTTTTACGTTCTACCGCCTCAGTATTAATTTCCTATGGGGCAGAATCGGACGATCGCTTTTGACAGCTTTGTTGCTTTCTTCTTTCCTTCATTATTATAATTAAAAATATCCACCGCATTCGAAGCAAATGAAATTATCCGAAAGCTCGTAACATCGGATGACCCCAAAAAGGAACTCCACCTATCGGTGATGCACGCAAATGTCACGAGATCCATTTTGATAAGGATAAAGTGATACACTCCTACATATTACGTTATGTTATGTCAATTGTAATTAAATTTTGAAATATTTATACAAGTAGACAAAATTGATTTGGAACCGGTAGAATTTCAGGGAGTCATAGTGTATTTACACACAATTATGCTGATCCTTGAGAGTGTATTTCCAATAAGTTAATAATTGCTTGCCACGTACTCACATTAAATATTACAGTGAATTGTACTTCAATTAGCGAGTATAATAATTTGGTAGGGACTAGGCGATGTAATTATAGTTATTAATCACAGTAGATGTTGAGGCAATCTTAAAGTTGTATAGAAAAATGGATCGTATGCGCGCATGGGTTTTATAGAAGCGGTAGCTAAATGAGGTGTATAAACCATGCTGCAAATTATTATTTGCAATTTATGGTTACTGCGATTCAGTGCAGCAATACAAGTTTTATTTAAGATAAATGATAAAATATGTTCAGTTCGAGATAGCAATTATAAAAAACAAAGAGTGAAGCAGTCATAAAGGGTGATTTCGTAGGAAATGTTCTAGTCGAGAGTTTTCTAAACGGATTCTTCCGTGGTAAATATACAGGTTTAGATAAGTATTTTTCTTTAATGATTTATACTACTTAGCCGCCATTACATGCTTTGGCATCGGTAAAATCTTTGCAATTTTTGTTTCTTTCTATTACATTATCATTAATTATTTACTGTTATTAGTATATACAATAGCAGTAATGATTTCCATATAATTAATATAATTGTATGAAAACCTTGCTTTCAATGAAGAGGTTTCAAAGAAGTGGATGCAAAATTTTGGGAACGATTGTTATATGATTGAGTAATTAAGACAATTAATTAAGACAAGAAATGATGTACAGTAGAGCGTCGATTATCCGAACGTCAATAATTATCCGAAACGTCAATTATTCGAACAGATTTATATAGGTACTATATAAAAAAATATATAGTTTTAAAAGCGATCGTATACTGTCAAACCGCAAATTTGATTTGTTTTTAAAGAAATTTAACCTTAAACAATTAGTCACATGGTGGCTGACTGCTGGAGATAGGTAACTAGGTAAGTGCAGATAACACAAGCAACCAACGAAGACGATAATTTACAATTTACCAGTATTACAAATATTTTGCCTTGGATTCCAGGATTTTCAGATTGTGACCAAGCAGATTTCAAAGCCTGGCTGGAAAGTGGCAGTGTTCCCGAATATCAAATTATGGATGATAATGACATTTTAAATCTTGTGCAAGAATCACAAGATATAATGAAAATGAAGAATTAGAAGAAATGGCAACTGGACCGAGCCATGAACAAGCATTCACCGCACTGAAGATTGCGATGGACTGGTATGAAAAGCAAAAACACAGCAATTAATATTGCTATTAAGAGATTTAGTTGCAGAAAAGAGGCGATCAAACTCAAAGCAAACGACAATAAATGATAATTTTGTGTAAAAGTGTAAGCAATGAATTTTGTATTAGACCTCTTTATACAGTTTGGATCGTTTAATAAACTTTGTTCTATATGTAGGTACACATCCGTTTACTGTGCTGGTCTTTAGTAAAACCAAACATATTCAATTTTTTGTATATTGTTTGATTATCCGAACCACCCTTGATCCCAATTATTTCGGATAATCGACGCTCTACTGTAGTTATTTCTCTATTTAAATAAAGGATATACCTAACGTTTCTCGGTAAAATTCTGTGATTTTGAAACACGTCTAAAACAATCTTAAACATTATTAAAATTTGGATTAAAACAAGGAGGTCGTGGTGAGTACCTAGAATCTAGATTACATTAGATTAGGGAAGGGGTGGCACCAAGCGCCTCTTTCACCGCGACCTTTCAGGTCTATTGTGATCCCCATTGAGCCTAGAAGGCACCCTCTAACTTTGCTCTCTTTAGCTTTGCGTCCATGAGAGCGTTCTCTGTACCCAACATTAGAAACCTTGTCCTTGTTAGGCCCTCGCAATGGCACAGCATATGGACTGGGTTTCTTCTGCCTCCTTGCAGAATCTGCAGATGGCATCTACCGCTGGGCCTATGTTGTACATATGCCTGTTTAGGTCTACAGTGACCTGTCTTTTCAAGCAGGTCTCTAGTGGATTCAGGCTTATGTTCTTTTAAGGAACTCTTTTGCCTGTCTTTGTCCTGTTGATACTAGAAACTAATTAATTAATTAATCTAGAATAATGTCCAATATTTCAAATTACAAATAAACCTAATTCTACCATGATTTAGGCATTGTAGCTGCCTCAAGCTTTGGCATAATAATAATTATTAAAACAAATTTAAACAATCCTAAACAACTTCGAAAAGTTCGATACGTGGTGTTGCAAATTTTTGTAAATTATTTCACTAAAAATGTAACGTCAAAAGTTGATATTTCGTAACAATACAGCTCGAACTAAAAATAATCTCGAATATACTGCCAAAAATGGTAAAAATATTCCCAAAGGCAGGCAACGATTTTCTTATCTTCTACCTTTAGTGTAATTTTAACTAATTTCTTGGAAAAATACCCCGAAAAGTCAAGGATGCCAACAAAATATAGTACCTCCGAATTATGTCATAAATTATATATAGTGTAAGGCAAAAGATTTGGAAAAAAGATGGCGGTTCGCTAAATGATCTTGGGAAACACATGGCAAAGATAGATCTGAAATATTGACTGCATATTCTGTGAGGCGCAAGGTGAAAGTCCGAAACACCTGATATTTGCACTGTACCACAATCACAGAAGTCTGTGCCAACCACCTCGAACGAAGGCGAAATAACTTCTTTGAAACCATCATAGCTATTGCAGTCTGTTAAAGTTCTTAGACTGCAGGAAAACCCTAGCAGCCGGATTATATTCAGTTTGATCTATCATTTCATGTTCAAAGCACAATAATTAACAACGCAACATTACAAAACAGTGAGATACCGGCGAAACAAGACTATTGAACACATTTACATACATTTAATTCCATAGCGATGGTTCCAGTAATAGTCACAGCAAGCAATGTATGCTGAGAAGCCGCTGCAACTACCACAAAGAAACTTATTGGAACTACTAGAAGATGGCGAGAGATCCATCATCCTTCAATCATCCTTCAGTAAAGTAGCTTCAATTAGGAAGCCAAATCATTGAACAATATTGAAAAGAACTAGAATATAGAATAACTTTCAAAATTTAAATTTTTTAACGGGGATAGGACGAAAATAAATTTGTTCATCACTAAACTCGAAAGTTCAATCTTTAAAAACTCATTTGAGAAGAATCCATTGTAGAATACCAAACGTGTGGATCTATATTTAAAATATTCACAGTAATAACTTTCAAAATTTCAATTTCTAAACAGTTTTTTTTAGTTATATCGGGAAAATGTGCGGTGGGGGAATAAATGCAGAGTTTTTTTGAATATTACTTTTCACATCTCGAGAACAATATCGAGCAGTCTACAGCTAAGGCTTGATTCAGTATAGACTAGATAGATATATTGGGCTTCTTAGATAGTTAGTCAAAGCTTTTGTTTCATATTTATGAGCCAAGAGTCTTGGAAGTGTAAGCATGAGCAGTAGCATAAGCAGATACTTGTTTTGATACAAATTGTTCGTTTTTTCGGAACATACTTGAGTTCCAGACTTTGCTTTAAGTGAATTAGACCTGATCGCTGTACAACTTTGCAAAAAAACATGTAGGAATCACAAAACATTTGAGGTAACAGTTTCATTTCGGTGAAGCAAATGTAAATTGGTTACTGAAACATATGAAGAACACGAGAACAATCTTGCTGGGGGATCTGATCTAGATTATCAACATAGCATTAGAGAAGCAATTGAAATTTATCACAGCTCTGTCAAAACTAATTTATGTAAGGACGAATAAAATCTGGATAAAAAAAATCTATCTCCATTCCAAACATAGTATTAGAATTTAGAAGAATTCCTTAATTTGTCCCATTATGAGTGACGGTACATAAACATCTTTTCTTTTAGTGGATTAAGGATATAAAATGGAGCCCCAATTACGCCACAGAAATTGATTACAAGTTCATATTGCTTTTATTGATGCTCTACGTGATTGAAAAATTAAACGATAAGGGAAGTGGAACTTGAAGACGGGATGAAGTTGTACGTTTCAACAAAACTTATTGAACTTCTCGAAATCAACAAACAATTAGCGAGAACTTATCAAATCTCAAACACGTTCGAATCCTGTCTAGACTCGATAAAGTGTGATATGCTATTATTAATAATGTAAGATTTGCTATGGAGCAAAAGCAAATTATACATCATAAAAGATTAGAACATTAGAATTAGATTGTGTATTGATACAGGATTATTAGTATTTTAAACATGTCACACAACATGTGGTAAACTTGTGGGTATATTACCTAATTACGTAGATGTAGATTACGTTTATTGAAATTGAATTCAAAGTTAAAAATAAATTTGGGGGAACACCAAATTACATTAAAAAAAGAGTAGAGTCGTGAATTTAATTTACACAACGATATGGTTTATTTGCTGAAATATTTAGGTCAGCTTTTATCGTTAAACGCTTGAATGAATTACATAATCATTGGTCGGTTTTTAAGTTGGAGCAATAGTGAACAATTTCCATGATTTCTTTTCTAGAATTACGTAGTAATTACGTACTGTTTTCCTTTCAACAAAATTAAGTTTAGTTCTAAAATTATAATGGTTTCCATATTTTGACCCACCGTGTAAGTATTTATTTTACGTTTCGGTCTTTTCCAACGACTATAACTAATGTGTTCATATGCATTAATCGTTTCACCCATCATTGCCCATGGATAAATTAAATCGCATACAAATCAGAATAATTTATCTGCGTGGAAAAACCTCAAGTAAGAATATAAACGTACGAACTTGTACATACGTCGTTGGTAAAACAATTTATTTCGCGAGATTACTATATACAACACAACCTCCTCATTTATTTCATCTCGAACGTTTAACAAAGATTACACGTTCAGTATATGAAATAAGACGGAAAGCGCAAGATAAATATTCGATATCCTCGAGTTGTTTTTACTAGAATACATTTGCGGAATACCGCTACCGGTTTTTAAGAAGCTATTATTTTTAGCAATAAATCTGCTTCCATACGATGGTCTCTCTGGTATACACAAGAATAAACAGATTTATTCTCCTTACCGGTAGAATAAGTTAAACAAATGTTAGTGGTGCAGTTTGCGGGGAGATTATGTTTTTGCATTGCTAATTATACTAAGTGTGCGTATAATTAAAAAAGGATCAAACGTTGGAATTGCTACAGAGCTAGCTTTATGTTTTACCGCAGTGGGGAATTTTTTAGTTTTGCGTGTACAAGTTGCGTAAGGGATTCTAACGATTATCATTTTATTTAATTTTACGGTAAATGCTATTAAAACTGTGTCAAAACCGCAGGCTTAAGCCGCGATAATAGCTCAAGCATGAATTACATACATATAAATATGACCCTCAATGTCGCAGATGCTTAACTGTACAATGGCTGGCAATATCAGCAGGGGAGCTACAAGAATTCTGACGAAAAATCAAGTGCCAAAGTACGATATAGCCCATCCGGTCTGGTAACTTATGGTTTTGAAATTATAACTGGTTTTTAAACCAGTTTAGTTGATTAAATGTTGGTTTTGAAAGTAGCTTCACTAGTTTTGAAGTTAGCAATGCTGGTCGACGGCTGGTTTCGAAAGCAGCTTAGTTGGTTCTCAAAGTAGAGTTGCTGGTGTAGACAGGAGTTTAACTGGTTGTGTACCAGTTTTTAAAAGCAGGTTTGCTGGTTGAGAGTTGGTTTTGAACTGTGTGCGAAAACGACTAGTTTGAAATTAGCTCACCTGGTTGCCGAGTGATTTCAAAAGCTATTTAGTTGATTGAGTGCAGATTTTGAAAGCAGCTTCGTCAGTTTGTGCAATTAACTGGCTGGCATATTGGTTGGTAGTTGGCCTTGAACGCAGCTTAGTCGATTGAGTACTGATCTTGAAAGCTTTTACTGCCTCAATGCTAGTTTTCAAAGAAACTTAAGGCCTCGAATGCTGTTTCTAAAATTAGTTTTACTAGCTTGACGTCTGGTATCGAAAGGAACTTAGTTGCTTGTACGTAGGTTTTGAAGGCAACTTTGTTAGTTGAAAGCTGCTCTTAAAGACAGCTTTGTTGCTTGAATGCTCATTTTGAAGGTAGTTTTGTTGCTTCAGGGTTAATTTTGAACTATTTCGATAAAAATAGTTTTGAAATTAGATCAGCTGGACGGCTGGTTTTGAAAGCAACTTAACTAGTTGTGGACTGATTTTGAACGGTGGGGATAACGACTAATTTTAAATATGATTGTAGGTTTTGCAAAAAGCTTAACTGGATAAGTGTAAAGCAGGTTCGCTGCTTGAGGACTAGTTTTGTGATTGTTTTACAGGCAGCTTAGCAGGTTCAGAAGGTGCACTGCTCCAAGAAATTGACGCACCACTAAGAAATTCTTTATGAAAACAATAGTATATGACGGGACAGAGAAGTAAGTATATTCAATTCTTCGATTACTAACAACCATTAATACTCAACTTTGGATAATCTCTTACTAAATTAGCCTTTACAAATTAAACGACAGTGAAAATTAATGGAAAATGGAAAAATTAGAAAATCCTAATTACTGAAATGTTTAATGAAAACACCTTATTAGCGAGTGTTTTCTCCTCTTCTTCTAATAACGGCTTCAACGTCAGTGACTCATACTCTAAATAAGCGAGCTTATGTCATTCTGTTCCAATCCATTCCATATTTCAACAAGGCGGCGCCCCACCTCTTCCAGGTTGTTGGCAGGGTTCGGATAACCTTGTAAGCGTCTACTAAGCATGTCCCAGATATGCTGTATTGGATTGAGATCTGGACTTCTTGCTGGCCAGTTCGTGGTATTTATTCCAACAGCCTTAATGTAATTTTGAACTATGCGAGCACTGTGCGGTCGCGCATTATCTTGCATTAATAAAAAAAATTGGTCCTATATAAGGCGCGAATGGCACAACATAGTCTTGGGGGATGTCCAATATGTACCGATCAGCATTCAGACTCCCATTATTTAACACTACTTAATCCGTACGCGCTGTCAAAGATATGGCTCCCTAGACCATTACAGAACCTCCACCAAATAATGTGGTATTCAGAATGTTGCACTGAGTATATCGTTCATTTGGTCGTTTGTACACACGAACACGTCTATCACAGTTACAAAGACAAAATCTGGATTCGTCTTTAAAAAGAACTTGTTACCAGTCGACCTGCAACGAATTCACTATCGTTTACTACATGGTGCGTTAATTTCTTGGATCAGCTTAGATTAGCTAAAAAGAGCTATGTTGCTTTTAGTTCTTATGCAGCTATACTTCTTTTTAAACTAGTCCTTTCAGACAGAAAAGTTGCTTTCAAAATCACATACACTGTATATTGCGTGATGATATTAAATCGCTGTAATTTGACGCCAACTTCATATCTTTTGGGATATTGCATTAGAATTTTGGTACCTTTCGTAGTGATCATACTGCATAAAAATTAAAATATTACTTCTGGCAACCTCCATATGTATATTTAAAAGGACAACGATTAAATTCTGGCATTTGAGAACCAAGAAATCTTCGATACTGCTGCGCGTATTATGATTATCTTGGCAAAAAATCCCTACGAAAAAAGTGGCGTGAGTTGTTAAAGAGGACTTAATTATAACGACAGTTTGTAGCTGTAAACATTTTACGTACACAGATTTTTATTGGGAGTAGCAAACACATCGACAACAAAGCATAATAAGAACAAGTACATACAGCTAAAACAAAGCAATAATCCAAATGCGTCTTAAGGAGGATTATTAAAAACAAACAATTTTTCCGTTTATTAATCTCAATACAAACCGACGATTAATACAGATTATATCGCGCAGATAAGCAAGATAGTGGGCCTACTTATTCAGGACGATAGAAAGTTTGTTGATTTTTATTCATCAGAGGAAATGATTGTCGTCAATATCGTCAGTGAAAACGAAACCAATTCGAAATCGTGGTAAAATTAGAAAACCAAACGATAAGCAATCAGCAATTACAGAGATTTGCAAAAGTAAAGATGCGTTTAAGTAGTAGATGTAATTTCTACTTGTTGATATTATCCTGCAATAATATTTGTATGTATAACTTATTTAGTCACATAACTAACAGCTAATTCTACCAATACTAAACGTATTGTTGCGTTGTATTCAATACGATTTAATAGGTTGTTTAATATGTTATTGCAAGATAGATATCTAATTTGCTTTACCTTCAGAATCAGGTATATAACTTAACAATGTATTATAATAGTATTTATATAGCGTAACTAATGGTCTAGATACGACGTACTAGTGAAGCAATTTGTTGTATTTCTCGAGGAGCAATCAATAAATTTCTTAAGTATAAATAAAATTCTGTTTTGTTATTTAATAACTTAGAAAGTTAATTTAGTTTGCAACATTTTTAATGATCTTCTTTTGTAAATTTCGGTATATCTTAATCTCAAAACAAAATGTGGGACAATTTTAACAATCTTGAGGCTTCCGTGTGGCATACACTGTCTCATTGTAGGCAATAATTAGTTAATGCATGTATGTAGTTTATATACATATAAGTTATAGTATTTTGGTAGAATAACCGTTTGTCAGTTTCATTGGTAAAGTGTGCTTCACTTCTCTCACAGCTGTCGTGAATTATTGAAACGGTTTTCTGTGTATAAAACGTACGGTAAAGTAGTAGTTAAGGAGGTAATATGATGGTCGTAACGCTTTTCAATTTGGAATTACTGATAGTAATTTATAAAAGCATTTAAATTTATGTACACTCGATATGGCACCAGAATGTTTTGAGAATTAAGTTCGCTATATACGAGGGGAGTACAATAAGTCCTTACAATTTTTTTATTTTTCAACACAACTTTCTTTTAACTGGATTCCTTTTTCTTGGCATTTCTCCAACTTTTTTAACCGTAACTTGTTTAAATTGATACCTGATTGTAAGTGATATCCTCTTCATTTATTGTTCAATTTTTTTAAAGTTTCGGAATAAACGGAAATAAAAGTGACACTCACTTTCAACCCACAAAGACAGCAACCACTTTGATAATGTTAACAATACCAGATTTGTTTCCCATTCATTTCTTTTTGCAAAAATATTCACTGGATCTCGTAGTGCCGAAGTAAAAAAAACAAACTCACTTTCAACTCACAAAGATATCAAACACTTTGATAATTACCAGGTTAGATTATCTAAGGGCTTTGTGAATACCCCATCACCCATCTCAATACAAAAATATGACCATTCTTTCTATTCCTAAATGGCATCCAAAAAATTCTATTTTGGAGGGCCGTCAAGCACCTCAAAATATCCCAAGACTGCCAAGTACCTTTTGCGTTATTTTTTCTGAATGTCTTTTACGACGTTAAAATTGCAATTTGCGAATTTTTATTTTGAACTACTAAGCAAAACCATAGTGAGATAGAATTTGAGGAAGATGGAAGCTGTATGGTTGTAACCACTCGGTTTCTGGTCAAATACTCATTTTTGTGTTTTTTTTTAATAGAGAGGAAAATCTTCCATAAGGCTTCTTCCATCCACATCATGGATTGTGTCAAATTCTTACTGACTAAAAACCTATCCCCATTTGGGCATTACCGCTTTTCCACACCGGAACTCGCTCTCGCATTTAATCAGTGTGGTGCCGTCCCTTCTATCTTTGTTCTTATTCTTTGGTCTGTATGATCGATCGTATTGTTCTACACGACAGGTACCATTGCTCTTCTGATGCCATTAGGTTTCGTATCATCATTGTTTCATTGAAAGCTTCTCCCGACTCCCGGGTATATACTTCTCATGCGTACTACCAACTAGGACAAATAAAGAGTGTGTGTTCCACATCATCCGTGGCTCCACAGTAATCACACTGGTCGGAATTGGCTCTTTGCCTATCATGCAGAAGCAGCCGTCGCCCGAGAGAGCTTGGGTAAGGTAGTAGTCTGTTTTATTACATGGTCTTTCAACCCATTTTCGGACTTCTGGAATCAGTATTCTTGTCCACGCTGCCATTTCTCCACTTGTCCTGCCATCTTTTGTAGAGTGCTTCTCTAGCCGCAGTTTCCCCACTCCCTCGTATCTCGCTCTTCTTTCCTCAACTAGAAGTTCAATCGGTGGTACTCCCGCGATAATGCCAACTCCTTCCGCCGATATAGTTCTATATGCACTTGCAATTCTTATATTAGTAAGTCTCTGCGCCCTTGTTAGTTTTGCACATAGTTTTTGTTCTTTACCGCCTTGTACCAAATTGGCGCCGTGTATAGCACTATAGAGTTTATGATACTGCCGACCAGTCTTCTTTTGGATGCTACTGGACCACCGATGTTGGGCAACAGATCAGAGAGAGCACCAGCTATACTCCCAGATATTTGGCTTCTTGACAGGTGTATATTTTGTGGCCCTCTACCTCAAATTTAATCCGCCCAATCTTCCTCAGTCATTTTTGTGGTTTAAAATAAGAAATCTTAACTTATCTAACCCAGTAAAGGCTTCCATCTCTTTCAAAACCAAAAAAACCTTTTGTGAGTCAACACGACAATATAAGCGTTTTTTCTATTCCCGAATAGAATGATAATCTTATTCTGGAGAGCTGTTTTCTAACGTCTTTTACAATGTTAAAATTGTGTGAATTTGTGAATCTTCATTTTCGGCTAGTAAGCAAAAACCATAAATTGGAGCTGTCAGGTTGTGACTACTTGTCTTTCTGGTCAAATATTGATTTTGTCGTTCACAATAAGAAACTGGAGGTCACTATAACATCAACTGGTATAAATTTGTGGTGGACAATGTATTCCCTGTCGAAAAATATGATATTGTTGCACTGCTGATCGTCATCTGGCGGAAACAAGCCGTCTACTAAAAAAATGTGATCTGTTTAGAACAGTTAACAGTAACTGTAGCCATAGTACCTCTATGTTGAATATGTTGGTATAGCTAGGCTAAAGATAAATGTGCGGTTTCAGCCTAATCTCTAATAAAACCAAATTTACAAAAAGGAATTGAAACCTTAGCGGATTCAATATTCTTTTAAATAATATTTACATCCTGGTTGAGTGAAAGCCTGCTTGGTGACAGGAAAAATTAAAAACTGCGGAAAAATTCTTTGCAGCGAAATAGAATATCCTGTATGTTCAAACATGATTAATATCATTGGCAAATTCTTCATCCTATCTGATTTAAATTATACGCTACATTACCACAAAAAAAAATAAAGAACAGTTAAAATTACCATAAGATAATCATTAATCAAAGTCTATCATGACATTACAATTGCCAACACAAACAACAGTACGTAGTACATTTCTAGTTAAAGTGTACTTCCTTTTCACAGTGGCAAAATCCTGACAATAACTGCGAGACATTTTAGATCTAAAATACACAGACGGATATTTTAGCGATGTTAGGAAGCACATTAGCCCACTTTCGCCGGTAAACTAATACACTTATACCTCTTTTTAAAATATCGAGTAGACGGTTTAGTCCAGTATATATGGCCATACATAAGTTGATTCTTTCTCTTTTCCATCGCGAACTCTGCGGATGGCATCGCGAGACAGCATGATTTATAGCAGTTTCTGTCATTAGGAAAAAGGTAACATCACCGTTGCTACTTTAAAAAGAGATACTGTAGTCCGCTAGTGCATTTTTAAAGTGGTATAATTGACGCGTTTCTGGGCCAAGTGTCGTAACGATAGCTGAGGCAGCGTTTGCTCTCGAGAAGATGATTGTTTACAACTGTCGCAGTGGCTTGAGCTGCCGTTGAAAATTAATGTGACGTGAATAAATACGGTTGTGTTACCGCTTGTAGGTTTATGGATTATGGTTATAATCATTGAAACTTTATATACATATATGTACTATATAGGGCAAAAGTCTTGCATCAAATTTAGAGAGGAACGTTAAGAAAGAGAGAAAGGTATACCATCAGTGAACTGTGCGATTTAGGTGATAAGAACACAGAGAAATGTCATCTATAAACACATATGAAGTCTTATCCTGATGCAGTGCAATGGAAACACACACTAAACTCTGGAGACTTGACAGAACAGAAAATGTTTGAAAGAATAGATGACTCTGATAATCTACTCACAAATCGCGTAATGGGTATTGACCCCCATAGGCCGTTTCCCAAAACTATTGCCATTGAATATTAGCAATTAATAGATTTGTATGACATATTTTTAGAAAATCTCTAGACAAATCTATGATAAGTGAAGCCACTCCATTCCTAGTATTAGAACACCTTCGACAAAATGGCTCTATGCTAAGGTCAAAAGCTGACGCAGATGTACACGCAAATATATATATGAAGGGTATGTCCGAGCTTAGTTTTATTCCAGCAGCTAGTTACCTATCGCTTTCTAGCGCACATAATTAATTTTATACTTTAATATCAGAGAAGTTCCCCCATAATTTCGCAAACACTCTGCATAGGGCCAACAACGTTATAAAACAATTTTACGCAACCTGTTTCACAATGACTATGCATTATATTGAAAGCTATAGGACACTTACGTCGCGCAATTGTTCATGTCTCATGTAAGTGCTTCGCTCCGGTTAATCATGCTGATTTATTGACCCGCGCAGGTAAGCTATGGGTTTTTTTGTGTTTAAATACCGTGACGACAAATTGCTGTTGTGTCGCTGCTATTGTGCAAATCGAGTTGAGTGCTTACGCGGTTTGCCAAATGTTACGATGCCGTTGCAGTAACCTATGGCAGTTTCAAAAAACACCATAGGAACAGGAAAGTTGTTAGCGCACACATAGTTGTGTGCATAGTTGCCAGCATTGTCTCTTAAGGTGTAATTTATAGTTAACCATTGTGTTACTGAAAATTTAAGACATTTCAATGTTCTATTGCTGTGAAAATGTTCTATTGATGTGAAATAATGATGACAACTATGTATGTGTGACAACTAAATGTATGTACATTTAGTGAGCGCTATTTTTTGTGGGCATAGTTTGCTAATATTGTCACCTTTTTAAGACTTTCAAACAGGTTAATATAGTTAGTGTTGCTTTAGTAGTGCATATATTACACAAGAGGAGATACAAGACCTTAAAAGCATTATTGCCCAAAATCTATTGTGAACACAGCTACAAGTAAAAGACTTAAGTAATAGAATACAGAATATGTGACTGGAAGAATAGAAATCGAATTATTTAGGAGGATAAAGATATAATAATAATAATAATAATAATAATAATAATAATAATAATAATAATTAATTCATGCCTTAACATCAACATATGAAGAGCAGAGAAATTGCAACATATGTATGTATTGTGGTTTTCTATAACTTGTTTACAATGCCTTATAATTAAGGCTGAGTATACAAATTAACATATTCTAAATTTATTATGCAATTCATGCTGAGTTTGAAAAAATAGTCACAGGAACATGACCCATTTTTAATCAACTTTATTCGCGTTTACTTAAAATATTTATAAATAAATATAGAATAATTGCAAACATTTATAAATTTAGAAAGGACAAATTTACCAAAAAACATACGAAAACCTACAACAGTGAATGATAACAATGCAGTGATGGTTTCAACACCCTTTTGGAGCAAAAATTCGTTCCTTCACAAGCAATAATTCTAGCAGAGTTAGAACGAAGACCAGAAATGTGTAAATAAATAATTTTATCGAAATTCAAGAGGTCCTAGTGCTTCGGCCCAATGCTATATTAGCTGGTGAAGTCAAATTTTCAAAGGAGGAGATAATTACTGTAGAAATTAAATATTTTTTTTCATCTAGTGCCAATCAAGGCTAGCTAAATCATGGAAGCAGACGTAAGGCTCAGAAGATTATAGATTTCAGTCACCGAAAAAGATGGACGACCAGAAAACTCACCAAAAATTTTGTGTGTCTATTTCAAACAGAATAAATATGATATTTTCTCAGTTTACTCTGCTTATATGATGGGTACTGGGGCACAAAATGTCGTTAGATGCACTATTAGTGTAAAATCAAAGCAAGAGTTACCACACATATTCTATTTTTAATATTAACACCTTCCTCAGTAGTGTATTATATACAGTGGTGTTCAAAATGAAATTACAAGGGTGCTTTAATAAAAATGCAATTAGAGTAGACTACTAGTTATCCTAAAGTTACCACTGGAATTCTCAAAGCAAGAACAATCCATTTTCCCAACCACCTTTCTCGAATTGTAGATAGAGATAATTTTCCTGTAGACATTACATTATCTACAGTAATATCCCAACAATTAATCAGGTTTTAAAGTTTTTCCCTAAAAATTAATCAATGACAAATATGAACTTAGATACAGGTAGAAAAGCTAAAAATTCACCCAGATAAGATTGTAGAATCCATATATCAAAATTTGCAGTATTTATAAAACTTTCTTACTGATCTGCTGGCGAAGTTACCATTTGCATAAATGTGCAAAATTGTGTGTGGCAAGATGTGCAAATCAATATTCATATTTTCGCATTTTTCATATTTTAAAGGCGAACTTGACACATTTTGGTTATTTAGGTAAATTTTAAATCTGTCGGATAAGTCAATAAATTTAAATAATTTGCCAACGACAGTAAATTCTCGTTAAAACAAATCTGGTTATAGTTCTTAAAGTATATCAAATGGATCGTTTTTTTAAAAAGATACACCATATGTGTGTCAATATAGATTACATTATATCTCTAGATAATCCAAGTATAAATCTAATGTGGAAATATTTTACAAAAGAGTTGGAATAAAGCCAAAACACGGGGTCGTGCGTTGGCGTAGGATATGGAGAACAAAAGATTGCCATGATAAAATTATGGGCATTTAAATAGTGTTGATGTGGGTTAGCAGTCAGCAACTGCAATATTGCTATGAATAATCTAGATTAAACCTAAACAAACAAAATAGTATATCATACTTTACTCATTTATAAAACATAATTTATGAAATATTCTCTTAACGAATAATCCTTCCAAGTATACACACTACGTAGTAATGGATGTAGTAAATGGGAAAGAAGAACCGTCAAGAGCTTAATGGAAAAGCTTTTACCTTAGATCTTAGATGCAATTTAACTGCGACTGGTTTCAAGGACGCTTCTATATTTGTACAAATTTTAACGTTAATGCAAGATTGTCAGAGTAAAATACGGCAATAAAGACATACACAGAAGTAAAAGTGATCTAATCGTTTTCTCGTCTAGTTATTTCGAAGTTCAAAATTGCCATATTAAGTCAAAGTAAAATGTTGCATACGCCTTACCATTTCGCTTACTGAGAACGTAACGAACGCGAAAGTTTAGAAAAGCGAAAGATATTAGATGAACGTATGCAGATAATACGTTGAACGCGTTAGAGTAACTACTTATTTAGCGTCTTATGTGAATTCCGCGTGTAATTGCAGTAATCTATATTTCATTTCTGGATGTTACCTAACACATGGAGAGAAATAGAAATCAGAACGATAGAATCGAACCAGAAGCAGATGTTAGTTATTTGTTGCTTGTAAATAAGTGAGTACTTTATTCTCGTCGAAGCATAAAGATTAAGAAATGCATTGCAAAAGGTCTATTAATAAAGGTGTATACACTTGCTAGATATTTTTGTCATTATTAAATAAATTCCTAACAATGAAATTATCTGAAACATAATCGTAAAATTCTGGAAATTATGTTTATAATAAGGTTCATAAGAAAAGATTTAATGCAAAATAAATTACTTACTAAGTCCAAACGCGCCATCTAATCATATGAGTATTAGGGATTCGGCTTACCTGAAACGAAAAAATCTGATTTAATATACTTTTTAATCCGCTTAGGACTTTAATAGTTAAATTCTTTGAATCTGTCATTTTTGTTGTCATGTTTAAAGCTAATGATAATTATAACCAAAGAAAAATATTGAGACAAATTATGGAAAATTAAATATCGTTTTTTCTTGTATTTACATACATACCGGGTGTTAAAAAACGTTGTCGGATAATTCACCCAATTATAGTACTGGTGGAAATAAACAAAAAAGTCTTAGTCAACATGGGTCCGCAATTTAACTGTTTTTGACATATAGTCGATTGCACAAATATTCACTGGATCTCTTGGTGCCGAAGTAGAACTCTAGATCACTATCACCCACAGGACACCAAACACTTGGATAAATGCCAACGCGTTTCGACAGCAATGCTGTCATTATCAAGGCGATAATAAAACTGAGTTTTATTATCGCCTTGATAATGACAGCATTGCTGTCGAAACGCGTTGGCATTTATCCAAGTGTTTGGTGTCCTGTGGGTGATAGTGATCTAGAGTTATATAGTCGATTGCATATTTTAAAATAAAAAAAATCATTTTTCGGTTTTGAGAATAGTTCCCTTTGTCAAACAACTGACTGTGACTTAAAATTAGTTCTGTCAGACATTTGTCATCAGATTATTTATCATTTGCGTCAATTTTTTTTCGTTCTCAAATTATACACAAATGCAGAAATGGCCGATATGCATTTTATGTACGGTGGTGCGAATGGTAATGCCACTGAAGCATGGCGTATGTATGCCGAAGAATTTCCAAATCGGTTATTACCGAGTGATAAGACTTTCTCAAGACTTCATATCCGGCTATCCGAAACTGGTTCATTTAAAATTAATGGTGGTTCTGGTAGACCTAGATCAGTTTCTTCTCCCGCAGTAGAATTAGATATTTTGCGACGGGTAGAAGACAACCCAAATATTAGCACCCGAAGAATTGCCGCAGAACTGAACGTCAGTCAGGAGAATTCTGCGGGAACAGTAGCTCTATCCCTACCACATTCAACGCGTGCAAGTTCTTGCTCCTCTGGATTATGATGCACGTAGGTTTTTTTGTCATTGGGTTTTACGAAAGCTGGCAGAAACTCCTAATTTTGCGGCTCATTTTTTATTTAGTGACGAGGCTGGGTTTACAAGAGACGGAATATTCAATTTTCGTAACAATCACGTCTGGGCAGATGAAAATCCCCATGCTGTTGTTGAACTGCATCACCAAAACCGTTTTTCGCTAAATGTTTTGCTTGCTATTTTTGGAGACTGTTTAATTGGTCCAGTATTTCTCCCTAATCGTTTAACGGAACAAGTATACTTGGATTTTTTAAGAAATGAATTACCCGTTTTGTTGGAAGACGTGCCACTTTTTAACAGATTAAATATTTGGTTTATGCACGATGGAGCTCCTGCTCCTTCTTAAATCAAGATTACAATGAGAGATGGATAGGACGGGGTGGACCAACTGCATGGCCTCCTAGGTCCCCAGACGTGACACCTCTAGACTTCTATGTTTGGGGGCATCAAAAACAATTAGTGTACGCACGATCTGTAAACAATTTGGAAGAACTCAGACAACGAATCGTAAATTGTTGCGAGGAAATTCGGAGGACTCCAGAAATTTTCAAAAGAGTGCGTCGATCTTTCATAAGAAGGCGTGAAGCGTGCTTAGAAGTGAACGGTGGACATGTAGAACAATTTCTTTAGTTTTACTTTAAATAACCATTTGTTTAATTTACATTGCGATCAGAATTTCTTTCAAAATTTTTATCCTAATAAAACAATATGCAATCGACTATATGTCAAAAACAGTTGAATTGCGGACCCATGTTGACTAAGATTTTTTTGTTTATTTCCACCAGTACTATAATTGGGTAAAATATCCGACAACCTTTTTTTAACATCCTGTATATGTAAGTATGGTGCTAGAATAAATAGTGTTGAGTTTCCTAATATTCAAGTCATTTATTTTTTAGTCAATATATTCTATGGTGCAATTATGGCAAGCACACGAAATACATACATACATACCTGTGATTCAGGATGAAAGCTCTTATTGCTGTTAGGTACAAGCCCAACTCTTTTCAGACAGAAATTTGTGCCATTGAACGAGGTGCACATTAATATTTGAAAAGACGTTACCTGGACGCAGAATATTGATGTTTTCAGAAAATCACTCAGAAATGAAACGTCAATTTCTAAATCCACAGCAAAATTACACTAAAGTAGGTATCAGGAGACTAACTCAAAGAGGGCAATAAGAATGCCTGAGCTTTGGTAAGTTGGTAGTTAGAAGATCAAACAATGTAACTCAAAACTAACCAAGAACTTCGTCAGAGACTTTTTTCGTGTTAGAACAACAAAATACAGAGAAGAGAGTAATTTCGTTTTCTTTTTATGAAAATTATATACCGTCCATTCTGATCCAATACCTTTTGCTATCATTTCGGCAGTGGCATGATTCCATGGATACAAAATTTTTGTTCTTTGCTCGGAAAAAACTGATTCAGGTGACCCGTTTGGTCTCCTCATTTGAAGATAAGATATTACCAACTGAAAAATGTTATAAAGACCGGAGCAAATAATAATTAGAATGTGTCAGATCTCATTGGAGGTGTAAAATCTTTTGGCGAGTTGCCAAACTTGTATGGGGTCTTGAATTATCTTAATGGAACACTACACCTTTTTTTGTTGATCAATTATGGTCCAGCTGATGGCAGCATACGTACACTTTAAAAAAGGAGTTCTTTGAAATGCCGCCAAACAGATAGCATCATCTGTTTTTGATGAATATTGGGTTTTGAAAAGCTTTGAGCCTGTTTATCCTTTTTTACATCACAATCTCTTCCCTTTGATATTGTTATAGACAACCCATTTCTTGTCTCCAGTGACGATGCGCTTGAAAAATGGTTCATTTTTTTGACGTTTAAGAAATAAAACGCAGATGTTAAACCAATATGGCGAGCTTTGAGGTTAAACTGGCCTTTTAAAACTTGTGTGGTGTATTTTCAACATCAAACTTGCTTAAAATTTTGCGAACCAGTTTTGGTGCTGGTGTATTGCCATTTATATTTGAAAGGAAACCAAAAACTACTACATAGAATCAATCATATTTTGGGAAAAAAACAAATTACTTCTTTAAGAACCCAATAACCCAATAGATAAATTGTAAATTGATAGAATAATATCACAAAGTTCGTAAGGAATACCAGGTTTTATACGTTATAGTAGATATAAAATAGCCATTAATGCTACACAAGCCATAGTTAAGTTAAATTATTTGGAATAATGATTATACAATATCGTATTACCGTTAAAACCGTGTATGAATATAACAGACACTTCCTACGGGTACAGCTTAAAATTTTAAAATTGCTTCGTATTCACTAATTGGCCTCAATTGAAATCATTAAAAATATGCAAATATCTTAGCAATTTATATTTACGGACTCATAAGTAATAGGTACTATATACGGATAAATGAACAAATTATCATTATAAATATATGTATACTTTTAACGAAATAACATCGTTAATGTTTATGGGAAAATCACATCGACTAGTTCATATACAGTCAGTGACATTAGAAGTATTACACACAGAAGGAATAATTTGTTTAATTTTTTGGCAATGTGCAAGATATTTTATTAACATGTAACAGGAGAAAATCAATAATAATGTGTTTCTGGAGTTTGTGGAGGATTGTGGAAAGTGAACAGTCTTCTCCCCATCACAGACATGTTCCATGGGGCTTAAATTCGGAGAACGGGGTGGCCACAGCAAAGCATTAACGCCTGCTTCTTGGAGAAAGTCTATAGTTCGACGAGCAATATGGGGACGTACATTGTTTTGCTGAAAAAGTAGGTGTGGACGGCCATCTAAGATGAGGTAGTAAAGTGGTTTGTAGGACATCATCAACATAATGCGCAGCTATCATACTGCCTCGAATAAACAGAAGTGGGGATCGGTTACCATAAGCAATAGCTCTCCAAACCATTACCCCAACAGTTCTGTATACATGCTTCTCAACAGCAAACCCAATATCGCCTCGCTCTCCACGTTCTACCTAAATAGATTCGCGATTCATCACTGAAGATGACATTATGCCACTCTGCTTCCCAATGCTGCCTCAATGCACCAGTTCAAGCGTTGACGACAGTGATCCGCAGTCAAAGGAAGCACTAATCGTGGACGGTATGAAAAAAGTCCAAAGCACTCGAATGCGGCGGTATATGCACGCAGAGTAACAAGTCTACCTTCATCAGAAAACCATTGGTCAGCGATTTGAAGCGTTGTAGCAAAATGATCTCGTAGAGCTCGTTCTCTGAAGCGCCTATCATGAGGCTCTGTAGTATGCCTCAATTGACCAGTTAGTCTTCTTCGTGTTCTTCTACTTTCTTCTGTCGACACACAACACGCACCGTCATTGCAATACAATTAACACGACGGCCAATTTGGGCAACAATTCTACTCTTGTCAAAGTCACTAACAAGGTGATACTTTTGACGTCTTCGAACGGCATTTTGTTACGATTAACACTTGTAGACGGACACACTCTCATGAACATGATATCTGACATCTTTTCGCAGAAAAGTAACCATAATAAAATGTTCTAATAAATACTTTAAATATAGCCATTTTGATGCAAAAAAATCAAGTCGAACAAATTACTTTTTTGGGTGTAACCCTTCTAATGTTACTGAGTATATACACATACATCAATAATTACCTAAAAGCTTTAAACTACACTTATTTATTACGTGACTAAAAGTATTTAAGCAATAAACGATTCATATGCATTTTATTTGTAATCATAGCGAATTATTATAGGTACTTACAGTACTTAATGCAATTTTATTACTTTTTATTATTAAACATAAACTATGTTTTAGAAAGCTGTCGAAGTAGGGAAGGAAACATATATTGATCACGCAACGGAATATCTTTTCCTGATTTATGTAATATTGTTTGCATTATTGTTGTCTTACAAAATTTCATTTGGATCATTATGGGTTTTACATGCATGATGCTATTATTTTATATTTATTTTTATTATTACATCACGTGCATATTAAAACTTGCGTCATAAATGCCAACATAACAAGAGAAATATAAGAACAAACTGTAAAATCTCAACTGAACTAATAATGAAACATTGATAGAATCCAAAGTTTTTCCTGAATACACAAAGAGTGAGACTGTTTGTAAGTTATACCATGTAAAGTTCTGATGTGGATATTGAAAACCAAACTGACATAACACATAAATCTCACATAAAAAAATTCAAACGACACAGCCTCTAACGTGTTTAGTGACTGTAAAATTTATTTCCTTAAATAGAGCATCCATTTAGAAAATCGCCGTTTAAATATCCCCTTGTAAAGGTAATAATTTTCTTGTTATTTTCAAACAACTTCGTATAATAAGCATGCTACCGGACAACTTACTTATGTACATGCATAAATAGTATGTTTACATGGGCGGGAAATATGTCACAGCTACGAAAGAGAACTGAAACGGTAAGTAAAAGTGTCTGCATAGCTAATTATATAAAATTACCAATCAGGTTAAGATTTTTCGATCCACATTGTCACTCGAAGTAGGCTAATGGAAGAGAGAAGCAAATGATACAGTAGCTTTTGTTGGATTTAAAAGTAAATGGCAGTTCATTAGTTCTATTTATGAGGTTTGATCTGCGACCCATATTTTAGCATTACATTCATAAATCGCTAATATGTATTATTTTGTTTTTATGGCTGTTAATAGCCGGCTTAGTTCTTGTAAACGCAGCTCATTTTTCATTTTAAATAGGTTGTTAGTTGATTTCGATAATTTGTATCGCAAGCGAAAGTAACATCGCTAATCTGCTTTGTAAAATCGATAGTATCAGACATTAGTTTTGCTTACACATGGGCGTTAATGTTCTAAATGATTAATGAAGCTGTTAATAGCGTTAATGTATTTATAGAGTAAGCTAATTTTCTCAAACAAAGTAAGTTTTCCTTGGAGGGTGTAAATACACCATTAAAATTTGAATGAATTACAGAAATCCGTGCGTTCCTCCCTATTAATAATAATAATAATAATAATAATAATAATAATAATAATAATAATAATAATAGTAATCAGCCCCTCGTGGAAGACGACGAGACTGATGGCGTTGGTCTGCGAAATATGAATACCATTGAAGGGGAAAAGGAGAAGTTGAAGCGGCTGGATTATAGTAGCAAACGTTTTATAACACTTAAGTTTGAAGTATTACCCCAGGTAGGTATTACACTACTTGCCAAGTAAGGCCGTGTATATTACATGTTAAACCTATATATAGAGAATAAAGAATGATAATAATAATATATTTTATTGTAGTCGATCTGACTCACAGATATCTATATTGTCAATTGAACGTGATATAACATAAAACGTGTATAATATAAAATATATAAAATACAAAAAGTCAAGCACAGAATCCACAAACACTAATTTTATTTGCCTGATATAAACTCAGTTAAGCTATAATACGCTTTCTGAATTAAATAATGTTTTAATTATTTTTTAAATGTAATTAGAGCTGGCTGTTCTTTTATTGGTTTTGGTAGTTTATTATATATTTTAGTACAGGCAAACTGAGGTGATTTTTCGAAAAGTGTCTAAAATTTAAACGATAGATTGTCCTTATTAAACATTTTTGCAGAATAAATATGAGGTCACAGTTTGTTGCTTGACCCAATATTATTATATTATACGATAGCACTGAGTAGGCAAGCGCACAATATACAGGGCTTCCACGGCCGAGTGGGGCATAGGGAGAATACATAAAATCGGTTTTCGGTGAATATTATTTCCCTAATATTACTTCATCCAAATTTAAGTGCCGTATTTTATAACTGGGCTAACAATGAACATTTCCACAATGATAGTACAAAGAAAGTCATTTTAATAAAGCCAGAAAATTGGCTGCTTGCAGTATCTGACATGTTAAAAGCCTTATTAGGAATTCACATTCAATAGATTTAAAAATAATAATTTTTTGGCTTTATTAAAATGACTTTCTTTGTACTATGATTGTGGAAATGTTCAGTGTTAGCCCAGTTATAATATACTGCACTTAAATATGAATGAAGTAGTATATTTAGGGAGATAATATTCACCGAAAACCGATTTTACGTTTTCCTCCCTATGTCCCACTCGACCGTGGAAACTAGTGCTGCAGATATCCGACAAAATTAAGATCCGGATATCCGGATACGGATTCGTTATCCAAAACCTCAGATCCGGATCCACTATCAGAAACTTCGGATCCGGATCCGCTATCCGAAACTTCGGATCCGGATCCGCTATCCGAAACTTCGGATCCGGATCCGCTATCCGAAGCCTAGATTGAGCAGAAAGGTCCCCACTGCAAACATTTTTTTTGTTTGGAATTAACCGATTTGTGCTCCATAATTGTTACTTCATATTTCTTATTTTTTTTTAGTGAAACCTTATATTTGTGTTTCTCTTCAGACGAAATACCTTTTGTTCCTGATTTTTCATTTTATTTATTTATTTAACATGTAATTATTTTCTTCTTAAAACGTTGTACATAGCAATATCTATTAGCTACTTATAATATTAATTAATAATGTTAATTTGTTTTATTATTTTAAAAAGCAAAATGTTGGAATGTAAAACATTTTTTCGTTACTATTTTTTTAATGTTAGCGAGAACTCGCGAACAAAATAATCTTATTGATACAAATCTCATAAAGAATGCAAATTTGATGATTTTCAATAGCAGATTCGGATGTGAGGTTTCGGATAGCAGATCCGGATCCGAGGTTTCGGATAGCAGATCCGGATCCGAGGTTTCGGATAGCAGATCCGGATCCGAGTTTTCGGATAGCAGATCCGGATCCAAGGTTTCGGATAGGGGATCCGGATAGCGCTCAGATCCGGATATCCGGATAGTAAATTATCCGTATCCAAAATTATCCGGATCCGGATAACAGCACTAGTGGAAACCCTGTATATTTAGTAGACATTATATAGTAAAGCATGACTTTAATTATAATAAAGCACAAAAACTTGACTTTAATTTATTTGCAACATGGTCAATATGATCTTCTCACGTAATTTTATCATCAAAGAGAATTCGCAGTAGCTTTGTACACTTAACAAACTCATAGTTATGCAATTTAGTAAAAATAGGTCTACGTTTATAAAAGTATTTTTTCGGTTTTATTCACATTCAATACTAATCTATTGTTGGCGCACGACATTGTCATTTGTTTAATTGTATCACCAATCTGTTTGTCGAGTTCTTCAGCCATGTCTCCTGATACAAGAACAGAAGTATCATTAGCGAAGAGCACTGTATCTCCTGTGGACAGAAAATCTGGTAGGTCATTTACTAAAATCGAAAATAAAAGATGTTCCAGGGCTGATGCTGGTGGTACACCAATATCTATGGATCCTTCTTCACTGGAAGTTGTGTTTTTTAATTTAACACTAATTTTTCGGCAGCTTAGGTGCGAATGTAACCATTACAAGGCAACTCCTCTAAATCCTACCCGTTCAAGCAATTTGACAAAGTATAGAGCTATTTCAGTAGATTTAAATTTCCTAAATCCATGCTGATTAATGTTCAGTAAATTATACTTCTCTAGGAAAGAATTTATTTGATTATATGCAATCCTCTCCATTTTTTTTGTTTTAATAACTACATTTCTTTAATTCTTCCTCCATATATGTAGCTATATAAACATTATTCAAAAATATACTTTTCTAAACCGTCTTCGACGATGGAATTAGATCCACGAGCGGTAATAAGCTCGCTTCATTAAATTTACATAAGTGGCGCACGATTTATTTAATTTTATTCTATTTTAAATACAGTGAAAGAACTGATAACCCTCCCGGAAGACTATATAAATCTAAACGCCCTTCTCTTTCGTATAAGGAATTCCGGAGCCATTTATTTTCCTAGGATTTCCTAACCCAGCGGGTGAAACGCCGTTGGTACTTCTACTGGAAACGAAGAAAGGCGTTAACAGAAACGGTATGTGAGCGCCCGCGTAATAATAATACTAACACAGGAAGTGCTTCTCTTTCTAGCGTATTATACATTTAACACAGTAACGTGTCTGTGTAAACGTGGTCTTAAATTAGAATTTTAATTATGGCTCAATAATTCGGTATTCGGCTATATATATACATACTTGTAAGGAAAGTATTATACCAGATGGTAATTCTATATTAACAACTCCACCTACTATGAACACTATCACGAAATCTACTTATGTATACCATTAGAGAACTGAGTATTAATATACGCTTCTTCTTACTCTATTTTCTACTCCAATTTATTTCATTAATAATAAAAAATGAATGGGTTATTTTGAATAAAAACGCATTTAAAAAGATCAGCAGGCTGTGGTAATTTTGTTAGAATTTTTGGCAGTTGTCAAAATGGAGTTGATTGGTCTACACCAATGGTTCCCTATTAGTTTTTCCTACGTACCACTTCAAGAAAGACCTCAAACTTGCGTACCCCCTTATTGCAGGAACGTTAAATAAAAAATGAAATCAGTTAATTAGTTTGCTCGAGTGATATTCGTTACGATTATATAAAGAATTAGCTAACGAAAAATTAACTGTTTCCAAAGATATTTATGTGTTTTAGCGGTATTTTGCGGTGTCAAATCTTCAATTTCTTTATCCATTTTGGTTTCCGACCTTATAACAAAGCCTTCCATGTCGAAAAACTTAAAAAAACATTTTGAAAATTGCTGAATATATTTTTGACGTTTATCAACAAACTTCAAACACTTGTCACCATGACAAAATTCATATTATTGGAGGAAGCGAAACACCAAAACGGTTATATCACGTCGTCAAGAGTATACTCACTTATCAATACATGGTAACTATGTAAAATTTGTAATTGCTATTGGCAAAATTTCAAATGAGTTATATAATCAGATATAATATCACAAGAGCATAGAAAATAATCGATTATATTTCCGAGTCACGAGACGTATTCTGCGAAACACCACGAGAGCGTAGCTCGCTAGCTTTACCCACGCCTTTAAGAGAATTGAGAATAAATATTAGAAATTAAAAAATGCTATCCCACGTCATGCTCTGTAAATTTTTATGCAAAAATTTGTTAAAACAACTAGAAGAATGCATTAAAACCAATGACGGTCATCATCATCATAAAAAACTTTCATCTTTATGCATATGTTTTGAGAGCTGATATGGCAAGCTTTCCTTCAGAAAAAGTCCGATTGACTCTATGCAGTAGTTTTTGTTGGGCGCCCTTTCAAATAAGGAGAATAAAAAGCAGCATTTTCAGCATATTTTACTATCGAAAAGCCAGACCAGGAAAAAATTAGCCGATATGTATCGACAGGATGCCAGTGCCAGAACTACTTGATGTTGAAGGTACACCACGTGCTGACGAAGACGAAATAAAGGCATTAATGGATGCAAACCGTCCAATAACAAATCATAAGATCACTGACGGGTTTAATTTATCCAATCCAACCGTTTGTGAAGCCTTGAAAGGCATTTTGAACCGCAAAGCTCGATATACGAGTTCTTTGTGTTCTCATGATGAGAAAATAATCCATTTTTGAAGTGCATTTTGACTGTGGACAATCTCTAATAATATCAAACGCAAGAGAGCATGAAGTAAAAAAGATGAACCGCCTCAAAGCATTTCGAAAACCAACATTCACCTGTTTCGTGAGATTTCAATTTTTAGCTTTTACCGGACAATACAACGATTAATTCTGAAATGATTGTCATTTGATGGGAAATCTGAATGACTCATTCAAACAGAAAAGGCCAGAATTGATCAACAGAATTGGGGAACTCACCAAAAGCTTTTACAAGGGGATATCTGCCACACCTGACATATTATCCAGATTTAGTACCTTCTAACTAATTTTTCTGCATAGTAACCACCTTAAGTTCAAATGAGGAAGTTTAAAAATCACCTGCATTTCTTCTATCAAAGAAGAAAAATTTTATGAGCAGGGAATCACGCTACTGTCAGAAAGAGATGGTAAAAGATATTGGAACAAAATGGGCTCTCTATCTTCCGATATTAATATGAAGAATAAGAATTACATATGTTGTCTATACTTCTACATATATTAGTTTGGGCGTTTTGGTGTAGGTGCTAATGTTTTCATGTAGCTTTGCTATTATACAAGATGCGAGAATATCTTTGTACGTATTGTTAGATCACGAAATACATAGAAACAAAATAGAAGCGCAATTATTGTATAAATTAAAAGTTAAAATGTGTTTAGACTCTTGGACATATCTGTTAGTATCCCAAATTAGGTAAGCAATTATTTGCACGAAGCAGCAATTATATGTCTAATGATTGTGGTGTTGTCTTCTCCAAAAAAAAAAAAAACTTATTAAATGTATCTGTAACCTTCGCGCCAAAAATATAATCTTAACTTAAATCTGATATCACTGAAAATTGAAGGTTTAATTAAACACTTACAAACAATAAAATAAAATTAAAAGTGACATATTAATAATTCTGCTTTAAGCTTTTAAGATCTAATCGTATTACATTGCAAGTACAGTAGCAAATTTCTATAGTCTAAACTAGTTAACCTTATTTGCTGCATGTACGACGATAAATTTCACCGCTTAAAGAGATTGTTTCAATTAATAGAACTATCGGCAAATCATTGCAAGTCGAAAGTGTGAGAATTATTTGCTTTAGACCGACGTGATTATTGAAATTTGCATAATGCTACAATAACACGGTTTCACTGAGCAAAAACTGCCTTCATTCGAACGACTATATTATTTAGAAGGTAAAAACAAAGCTTCTCGTTTAGATCTGTGCTTTCTGGTGTGTACAAGCAACCGCGGTATTTAGGGTAATGCGATTTTAATATACAAGAATGTGAAATGAAATCGACATTATTTTATATTTACGGCTCGTGTGAGGTATTGCGATCGGTTGACTTCTTTATACCTACAACGTGGCGCAAAATTAAGTGTTTTATGGGAAGCTGCTATAATTTTGTTTTCAGTCTTTAATCAAACACAATTGGCGATTATTTAAACTCAACGAAAATTGCGTAGAAGATATGGTAGTGCATCAGCGGAGATAGGTCAGCAACATTTGAACAAACTGGGAAAACGTAGGCCGTGTACACGATGACGTGGTGGAAAGACCAAGAACTTTGAGAAGAAAACGATCCAATTAGTTAGGCATCTCCAGATATTCAGTGTAGCAAAATTGCGCCTGGTGCTTAGAAAATCCAGGTATACCGAATTCTGCCTGTAAACCTCCAAAGTAATGAAGGAATGGAAGTAATCGCAGTGAACGATCAAGCCCATTCCTGTGTTAATGCAGCTGATAATAAAACAAAACCACCGATTCCGCGGTAATGAGAACCCACAAATTATGCACCAGCAAGTGCGACAAAAGTTACAGTATGGTGTGGCGTAATTATGTTTCAAGTATGAGACATAATTTGACTTTATTTATTTGAGGACGGTCAAGGAAGGACACTTACTGTAAATGGTAATTGTTACCGAATGATTCTGCACCAGTTTTTAACTCCAAAATGAAAGAAGTTGCGTTGGAGAATATGTAGTATCGAATGGATTGTATTGTAAAAAGATGGGAGTGCACGTTCCATAACCTCTCCTCTTAGATGCTGAACCTTTGCAGGACTAACGCTCCGCACTCGCAAAGTATGTGTCAGGTGCCAATTGGCAAAATCGACACATGTCTTAACCAGCATTGCTCATCTTTTGGAAATGGTAATTTAGAAGGCAATGACCAGTAAGCAGGCGCATGAGATTCCGTAAGTCTGATTTTCTTAGATCAAGAAGCTTTTTATTGCCGTTTGATAAATATCTTCGCCTGTTGTTTGCCCTGGTGTTTTCCTCTAGAGGGATGCCATTCTTTTTGCTTCCCAGTCTATAAATTCCTTCCTAAGCTGGTGTTTTGACACGCCAAAGAAGGTTTCAGGCCCAATGAAATGCACGTCCGTGGCTTGTTTTGCAAGTTTGTCCGCCATGTCATTTCCTTTGGTAGTAGTGTGCCCTGGGACCCTGGGGGGATTCTGGATACCCTATTACTTGTGATCACATTTATCCGACAGACTAACTTTGATTCAAAGCTGTGAGTGACTAGAGCTTCCAGAACGGCCTGGCTATCGGTACATATCTAGATGTTTGCATCATTCAGGCCTTTATCTAGGTTTTCTCGAACGCAAAGATCTATGGCGTGTATCTTCGCTTGAAAAACTGGTGCAGATGCTCCTAGGACTCTAGAGAGGTTGGTCCTCGGTTCATGAACGCCAACCTCTACCCTTTTGCTAGTTTTGGATCCGTCTGTATATCAGACATGGAGTTGGGTCCATCAGAGTTCCTTCCTCACGGCTAGAAAATAGCACACTCAATAGTCACTCGTGATGCAATTTGACAGTTTGCTGTTCGTTGGCTTGTTTAAGGATTGAACCTCTTCACGGAGGTCACCTAGAATATATATACTCAGCCGGTCCGTACCGCGAACTGCAGTTCTGGTAATTACCAGCTGCAGGGGCGATAGTTCCAGTCTGGAAGCAATGAGGGCTAATATTCGCGAAGAAATTGCTAGTACACCACCTGAAGTGTTAGGAGAACCTAATGGAGAAAGCTCCCAGAAACTTCATTAGTGCAATACAGTTAGATGGGGCCATTTAATTAATATTATTTTTAGAGTATAACAAAAGAATTTTGTTAAGTCACAATTTGAGTGTTTACTAATATGAGCAAAAAAAATGGAAACTTAATTACTTTCAAGAATTTCTATTCTATTGTAGACCTTTATGGAAATTTACTTACGATTTGTCCTATTAAATACTTTTACATTAATGAAATAATAATAATAATAAATATCAATTAGCTTCACGCGATATAATACTAAAGGCCTATTTCAATAACAATATAATCACTGTGCTAGACGACTTCCTGAAAGGATTCCTAATCTATTCGATTACACATCCACAGAACAGTGTTATTGCGATTATTGTTATTTTCATTACGTTGATCGTAATTATTGCCCGTGGAACCCATATCTATCTACTATAATAAATAAATACGTACTGGCACGATACAAAAAGTCTGAACGATCAAACCCGGCAATTTCCTCCATAACTGTAACAGATCGAGGTAGCATAGTCGTTCGAGAGTTTCGTCGATTGTACTTTACGTCAATAAAGAAAGCAAAAACAGATATGGATCTGAAGTTTATAGAATAGTCACTGGCTTACTGTTATAGATATTGCGAGATACGATTAGTGATATAATTGAAGTGGAGTCATCGTTCCCATTGTCAGTGTTCGTTAAAAATATATTTCTGTAGATGTGGTATTCTCCTTTTGCGAACTTATCGCGTTAATTAAATCAAAAATATGTTGTAGTTGTAATAAAAGACATAAGATCATTAATTTCAAAAATTAATTTTAAACTATAATCAGGAGAGTGTCGAATTGAGCAGCTTGAGCTTACCAGTTTAGCAATAAATTGGCTACTTTAGATTAGATTACAGATTTAGAAAGAAAAGGATAACAGTATAGGCTGTGGATAGACGTCATAGTTACACTTACGCATTTCTAAAACAAAAAAATCTATTGGGAGAGGAGCTATATCTAGTCAGAATAGGCCTTTTAATTAATTTGACATTGGTAGTTGGATTAAATCCTGAGAATAGAAAAGAAGAGAATAAAGTGGAAAAGCAATGGTAATCATCGGAGTCCTTCACAATAGTTGCCTTATGGTGCTCCTATATGGCAAAGCACTGCGAAATAGCTACCATTACATACATACTAAAAAGAAGAGAGCAACATCATTTTTCTTCTTTTAAGAATAAGAAAAATCGGAAGAAGTCTTGAAAGATCACAAGCGAAGCCCCAAAAGGAATGGGTAACCTTGATAAGGGAGCAAATACCAAACATTGATTAGATTAGATTAGGGGTGGCCAGTAATCCTAGAAGCCGCCCTCTAACTTTCGCTGTTTATGAGGCTTAACGTCCTTGAGAGCGGCTCCTGTATGTAGCTCTGTGCTGTGGGATACTCTGTGCCCAAAATTAGAAACTTTGTCCTTGCCAGGTCTTTGCAGTGGCACAGTACATGCTGGACTGGGGTTTCTTCCTTCTCCTTGCAGAATCTGCATATGGCATCTTCCGCTAGGCCTATGTTGTACATATGCCTATTTAGTCTACAGTGACCTGTCAACAGACCTACTATCATTTTGACAGTTTTCCTCTCTTTATCTAGCAGGTGTCTAGTCAATTCAGGCGTCTGTTCTTTTAGGAACTCCTTTGCCTGTCTTTGCCCAGGTGATCTTTGCCCCCATTCCCTGGACTTATTGTGTATCCATTCCTTGATGGATTTTGTGATTTGGAGGTGCCGAAGGATGGGCCAGGCCCGACGCATTGCCTCGACGAACCTTGTCTGGCCAGATCCTCTGCCGCTTCATTTCCCTTCACGTCCTCGTGGCTGGGAACCCAGGCCAAAATTAGTTTGCTTTGGGAATCCACCTCCTTTAGGACATTAACGCAGTCCCAAAGCAGTTTGGAGTCAACACTTGCTGAACTAATCGCTTTAAGTGTTGCTTGGTTCTCCGAGAAGATAGCGACGCTTTTACCGAACTCGGTCCGCCTTTCCGCTTCTCTAACGCAATGGTGGATTGCTGCTACCTCAGCTTAAAAGACCGTTGCTTGCTTGACCGTCCTTGCTGAAACTTATCGAGAGAGCGTTCCTAGGCTTTCTTCCGTATATACCGGCCCCTACGCCATGTTCGGGTTTGGAGCCGTCTGTATACAAGTTCGAGTCCGCTCTTATCGGAGAGCTTTTCTCCCAGTCCTTCTTATCTGACATTATAACTTGATATTTCCTATCCAGATTGAATTTCTGAACCATGGAGTCGCTTGGCACCCCCGTAAGGGGTGCCTCCTTAAGTTCATTCATCAGTTTTTGGTATTCAGCACCGTGCGATTTACTTATCGGTGCTTGTTTATACGTCAATCTGTTTGCTGCGGACCTCGCAGCTCCTTGAATGTAAATATGGAGCGGTGGCAGGTTTAGGATAACCTCCAACACCGCAAGGGGGGTCAACCTCATCGTGCCGGTCTCTGAACCCCTGGCCGCCCCCACCTGCTGCGCCTTTGGCCACCATACTACTGCTAGGTTATCATGGGTCTAGCTACCTTTGTATATAGCCACAGAGTCATTTTGGGGCTAAGGCCCCAGTTCCTCCCACAAAACCTTTTGCATATTCCTAGGGCAATAGTGGCGTTGTTGGTTGTTTTTTGAATGTGTGTGTTCCATGTAAGTCTTTAATCGAACCATACCCCAAGGTATTTTGCTTCTTTGACATATGGAACCTTTTCACCTCCTAACACTAATGGTTGTAAGCCTTTTAGTATTCTTTTCCTAGTGAAGGTGATAACTTGTGTCTTTTGAGCGTTGACTGATAGCCGCTCTTGCTTACACCAGTTATCAAATATTGATTAGTGAATGGATTACAACCACCAATACATATATTTTCACCTGATAAACGCAATAAGTGGTTATGAAGTCTTCAGAACTCTTGCAAAATGCTTTAATAAAGACGATACAGATAAATGCTTAACTTCTGCTCGGTACCACTGGAGAAGCGATCTAGGTCATCACAACGGGTATTTTCAATTTCACCACAACAGTTCAATTACCTGAAGAAGCTGTCAGTATCAACAGCAGAACGTTGAAAGACAAATTATAGGAATTGCCAGTTCTGAAACCTTATCTCGATGATAGAACCCTTAAGAAATGACCAAGAGAAACAAAGTTAATAGTTAAGTGTTTTTTCGTGAGGTAGTACAAATCTGGTATGTAAGTACATACCTATGCAAAGATAAATCTACAATTAGCAGCTAAAAAGAACAGGAACTAACACAAAGACGTAGCAAAAACAGGAATCATCTGAGAAATCTAAGCTTTTTAATCTGACTCTTGAAGATTACAAAGTCCCCAACCTGATCACAACTTAAATTCACTAGGAACAATTCAGAAACATTAGCACCACATCCAACCTCCTTCCAATAACGATATATCTGTGGCTTTAAAACATATCTTTCTCTGATGTCTTTGGTGCCAAACAAAATCAAGTCGAGGTATTAGTCTCTACATCTGGAAATGTGGGAGATTCTCAAGGACCTACAAGAGTTAGATGTAGCATTGATCCATGAGGAAACTCGATCAAAACATGTTTACACACACACAAATATACATAGTAAGAGCTGCAATGGTCTGTCAAGCAATACAGGTTGGAAGCTACTGCAGTTGCACCCAAGACAAATAAAAAGATAATGAACACTCATATTGGTTAGCAATCTCATGTTTAGATTAATTCATTGAAGCGGGTACTTCTTTACATAGTTGTGACACCACCAGGATAGCTCTATTCTTTCTTTATCACATTTTTTATTTATTTTCTAGGAGTTTTGTTGATAAACTATCCACGTTTAGGAATGGGCTTTCACGTAACTTGTTCTGTTACTAATTTAATAAGGCCGTACATAAAACATAAAGAGGGACATTACTTTCGTCAGTCATTTCACACCGACAGCTACATCTAAACAAAGATAAACGTATACATACAAGACTTTTACATCCACCGAGATCTTTACGCCTACAAACTTTAACACCTACAATAAATACACCAAGACAATAAGTACGTAGTAATAGACAAATGTACTGCGTAAATTATAAACTCGCCGTGTAAAGAGCTTTTCTGGATCGAATTCAAAAACTCCAACTGTTGCGCTGGGTTAGTTCCTCGCTCGTATTAATTCACCGCTGCAGAGGATAGTGCATCATCTTATCTTTCGTTCGCGTCGGTAATAAATCTTTGTTTATCGTGGAAGAGGTCTTGATGTTTGCATTTAATGTAGTCTGCGTGGGAGTGAAGCACGTTCCTGACAGCCGTGGCCGGTTCTTTAACTCATCGTTCCGACGTAGATTACATCCGCATTCATACCGGTAATGCCCATTACAAGGCATCGGACGTTTTTATGACGTGATCGTAGGCATAACTTGGCGGTAAATGGGGTCAGACTTTTAGAAAGTAAAGAGATTTAGGCTATATGATTGGTTTTGAATGCCATTAAAAGGAAATTTTATGAATTATTGTGAAGGCAGGGTTGATTTTTTTATACCGAGTAATAGTCTATGCGAATTACAAAAAAATTGAGTGATTTAGCGATTTCGGTCAAGAAAGGAAATATTGATATGGTAAGAAAGTCAAATCGGTAGCCTGCATTAAACATTTTCAGAAAGATTCCTAGAATTGAAACAGTGGAATTCAGTGGCTAGCACGTTCTTCAATCACCAATTGGACTAGAATCTGTAAATCGTACCAGGAGTGTATGGAATAACCCCATAGTTTATTGAACAACTGAACAATATTTGGGAAAATCCCTCACAGCAATTTATGTAAAATTATCCCATCAACCATACAGATTATGATTACAATTTTTTGGGAAATATACAAAAATCAGGCAACTATTAATGGACTTTCCTGACCATCGCAAAACCTTTGAGTCTCATTGAGAAAGCGATTCCACCCTCTGGATTTCAAGTTGTAATGAATAATAAGTAATATAATATAAAGAATACAGTTGGTGTCTTTTAAAAATGTTTTGTTTACTCCCTACTTCGCTTCGCCGTGTAGGCTGGTAAAAAATTTTATGGCACTGGAACAATTTGTGATTATTAAGTCAAAATTCAGAAAGATTTGAAGCTGAATCTATTCAAGATTCTATAGCAACCTTCAAAAATAGGGAAAGCATCCAAAAATATTTCATTCAACATGCTGTGGTAATGGAGTTCCTTCTCTTTCTTAATAACGACAGAATTAGAATAGAATTAGAACAGAAATAGAACAGAAATAGAAATTCCAATTAAAAAGAAAATAGAGCCAAGAGATGTTGAGCAAGCTGGATATCGTTAGCGAAAATTAGACAATCATATTCCAAGGATGCTCATTTTCCGCAGTTAACTTTAAAAACTTTATGATCAAGAGATCGCTACCCTAATCCACTGGCGGAGTCAATTCCTCAAACTACAATTTCATATGAATGTTGTTGTTGCAAGACGAATGCATTATCTTTGGTTTATGACAGCTTTATTCCAGTTTCACTACATATATCGCAAACTTCAAACTTTCAAAACTTTTTCTAAGAACTTAAATCAAAAGTGGGCACATGTTACACAGATTTTTATTTGACAATCAATACTACCACCTCCTAAAACATCTACTATTTCTCCTAAAACATCCTGTAGAAAGAGATATTACATCCACAACTAAGTATGTAGATGTGAGGTTTAGCACCAAATAGCTCAAGTTGGCATTATCCTTAATAATAATAGGAGTAATTTTAATGATCTTAATATGCGAGGTAAAGAGTGCAATTCAAATCCGAAACATTTTACTTTAACAAAATAACCACAATAATAAAGACAGACTTTCACCTAAAACACCAAGGCGTGGTAATACAATTATCTATATAAGAATCTCTCAATCGCTCTCGTTTAAGTATTAGCAGTAAAGTGCGCATTAACGAAATGGTTTAAGATTGCTCAATTCAGGAAACACTGTCGAGTAAGTCGTAAACGTTTCCTGATTATTGTTCGTCGATAACGTTTGTTTAGTGGGTACCTACCATGGGATATAGGGGAAAAGTGTAAATATTTACGTAATAGCGTGGCTATTACAATGACTATTGAACTAGTAAAATAAAACGGTAATGCATAATGACTAACCATTGATTACTGAGCTCTTCGCAAAATATACTCAGTGACATTAGAAGTGTTACACCCAGCATTAGTAATTTGTTTAACTTGATTTTTTAGCATCAAAATGATTATATTGCGCTGCAATGATGGTAATGAGTGTGTGTCCTGTGTGGAGAGAAGAAGGTAGAGAAACAAGAAGAAGACCACTTCGTCAAAGAAGGTAGATCTGTTACTATGCATGGACTATATCGCCGGATTCGAGCTTTTGGACTTTTTTCATATCGTCCACGATTAGTGCTAACTTTGACTGCGAACCACTGTCGTCAACGTTTAAATTGGCAGCATTGGGAAGCAAAACGGCATAATGTAGTCTACAGCGAGGAATCTCGATTCTGGCTGGGTATGCACGATGGCCGTAGGAGGATACCACGCCAGCATGGAGAGCGACGCAATATTGGGCTTGCAATTGAGAGGCATGTATGTACATAGTACTGTTGGAGTCATAGTTTGGGGGGTTATTGCTTATGGTAGCCGATCACTACTTCTGTTTATTCTACCTTTACTACCTTATCTAGATTGCCGTCCACATGTCATTTTTCAGCAAGACAATGCACATCCCTATATTGGCCCTCGAACTGGAGATTTTCGCCAAGAAGTAGTCGTTAATGTTTTGCCGTGGTCACCCTGTTCTCCGAATTTTAACCCCATCGAACATGTGCGGGATATCATGGGGAAAAGATAGTCCACTTTGCACCATCCTCTACAAATTTTGGAGCAGTTAATCAAGGAAGTTCAAGTTGCTTCGAACGAGGTGCACGAGCATATATCGACCATCTCATTCAGTCGATGCCTAGACGTGCACAAGAGTGTACTCAGCTACAAATCAAGTTAAACAAGTGATTCCTTCTGGGTGTAACACTTCTAATGTCACTGAGTATAACTTAATATAAGAAGAATATCTCACATGATACTAATGATAGTGGTTATATTATTAATTATAAAACGTTAGCGATAACAATGGAGCAATTGTGAATTCTTCAGCTATTATTACCTTTTTTTGTCTCTCCTTACACCGGAAACTCGGCGTAATTATGTTTATGTTACTTTATACATATAGGCAACGCTTGTTTCTAGAAAACACAAATATTAAACATCAAATGTGCCTGTAGCAACACAAGCTGAAGGAAAACCTATGTAATTAAGACGAGAGCAGAATAGGTCTTCAGGCAACGATGAATGCGATTGAGATCGACTGGTAGCTTCTAGGTTTGTTGCTCGAAGAGCCTTGCTCTGTTATCTTTGCGATGTAATTAAGAGATAGATTTGTTTGCCGTTAAATGTGATGTAAGTGAATATATAAACATGCATAACTGTATAATTGATTATTTCACGGTATATATTAACAAATTTAAAAATATCTTCGCTGTGAGTTTATAACGTTATACACGTCATAAAGAGAAATAGCCTGTCAGATAATTTTAGTTTCATATTCGATCACAATTTACAGTATTTTAATTCATTCTCTTTATTAAGGTTCTTTTCTCTGGTTGTAGTGATTCTTGTCGTTTCTCAGAGAGATCTTTGACCAAAAAAGCACCAATTTTTTTTAGCGGAGAATGCATTTGCAATGAGTACATAAACTATTCAAATTATTATTATTATTATTATTGCAATAATATGAAGTTGAATCCATTCAGAAACTTATACCATCCTGATATATTGTTTTCGACAAGGTTGTGTTTTGGGTTTTTCGTCCAAAAACATTTTCACTTTAATTTACAAATCTCTATTTCTTTTTGGACAACGTTTGTTATGACTTTGTTACTTAGTTCTTAGGGTATTAACACAACGGCTGCATAGTTTAATCTATATCCATGAGCATCTATCTATCGTTACGACCGCCTCCACCATTCTGGGTCTTGTTAATTTATACGGTATTTTTTTTGTGAATATTAGTCCATTTTCCTGGCTGAAATTGGCTTCTTTTCATGACAGCTTTTTAACTGTTTTATTCAGTTTTAAATGGGGTTAATGTCAGAGTCTTAAAGTGCCTACACAGCACATAATTTTTAAAATATAATGTTACTGTGCAATGTGTTGATATAAGAGCGAATATTGTTAGAGGTGGTGGAGATAACGTCCCCTGAATGACTAAGCTATATTCTGGCATGTGTGGTATATTTTGGCAGAGTATTTACTGAATTACCTAGTGCAATACTCACTAACAAACCTTTGAAATCTTGTTGCAAATAGTTATGTTATGAGTTTTTTTGTTTAAAAAGTGATCCAAAGGTGCACCATTGGTACCTCCGTTATTATAGGAGCCACGTGATTGGTTAAATTAAGAAAGATGTAGTATTTTTTACGCTGATTACGATGGTAGAAACAGAAAAAAGATCGAACATGTAGGTAACGAATTATTTCAAAAAAACGTATATTCTTCTAATGGAACGCTCGGTATATTGTTATGCCAATCGATGTACAATCATTTGCTTAACGAGAATCTTCATATGACTTTGTTCGAAAAAGTTGAATTTAACTGAGATAATTAAAAAATAAGGTGTAATCAAGTTGGACGAACAAAATTTATTTTCAAAGGCAATACAAGCAAAAAGTAAAAAAAAATGTCTACAGTAGATGCTCAAAAACACGACCTCCTAGTTGAACATATTTTTGTGACCTTTTTAATACACTTTATGTAGCTTTGAGAACAACTCTGCCGTCAATAGAATTAATAATGTGGATATCGATTTGAAATCATCTCCATTATTGAATCGTGTCTTGTAGGTCTCACTTTTTACATATCTCCAAAAATAAAAGTCCAGAGACCATTATATCTGGTGAACGAGGGGGAAAAGGAACAGGGCCATATGTGGCTATCCACTTATCTACAAACAGTTGCTCTAGAAGCTTTGGAACTTGTTGATGATTATGGGGAAGTGCTCCATCCTACTGAAAATGAACATCTACTGGACTGTCCAAATCCAAATCGTCGAAATTTTTTTGTAATAGCGGTTCTAGTAATTGAGTGTAACGTCCGCCTGTGAGCGAACCGTGATAAAAATATGGACCTAAAATATTTGATCCGATCAAACCATACCAAACATTTACACTAAAATGTGTCTGTGGATTAAGCTGGCTGGTGTAGTCCAATAACGATCATTCTTTGTATTACACATTCCGCGATTAGAAAAATTTGCTTCGTCGCTCCATAATATTTTTCGTGAAAAGTTTGGGTCTTCAATACATTTGTCAATAAACCATCTACATACAAAAGCGAAGCGTTCTATCTGCATCATCGTCTTCTAACGTTTGGACACGTTGATGTTTATACGGTGAAAATTTGTTTCTTGAGAATTCTCTGAATAGTAGTATAAGCAATGCCAGTTTCTGTAGATAACTGTCTGACTAATATACGCTTTTTGAAATAACTCGTTACCTACATGCTCGATCGTTTTTCTGTTTTCATCAGCGTAATCAGCGCAAAAAATACTATATCTTTCCTAATTTAACCGAACACGTGACTCCTATAATAACGGAGATACCCATTGTGCACTTCTAATTTGGATCAGCCTGTATACTTCGACGGCTGCGTAAACATCTTCTGGATATACCACTTTGTGCAGTATGGCAGTCCAACTCAAACTATGTCTTTAGAAAACTGTTTCCTCTTATATAACTGATTATAAAGACATCTCGTATCATAATATGAATTATTTTGGGCCTTTTTTGGATTATACCGTGCCACGGAGCAAGACATGAAAGAAGGACGAATTTGTTGATCCAAAGATATTAAAGACATTAAGTAGGTACAACATTGCTTTGGTGTTTGAAATTCTGACGAACAAAGTTCAAAGCTGATGTTTACTGTCACACAAGAAAACTAATAATTAATCTGCTAAGTTGGATAAAGCAAATTTAGCTGACGAAAAATGGTTGGAACGTTTTATGACAAGACGTGCTGCTGGGTTAACTATTATCGAGCTAGAAAATACAAGTCTGTCAAGGGCAATTACTCCCAGCCCTATTACTGCTGAAGTCTTCTTTCAAAATCTCAAAGTTGCACATTTGACATTAAGGCTATTTTCCTCTTCGTTTCACCTGGAATTAAAACAAAAGAGAGCTAAGAGGAGTACAGAATTCCCAAACAGTTGGTGGCCCAAAAGACATAAAACAGATAGACGTCTGGTATTAATCGCAACACTGGTACATTTCTTAGATCCAGAACTATTGGCCGAACAAATCCCTGATGATGGTATCACGTTGTTGAAAACGCATCATTCAGCTGTCTCAAATAGTCCAAATCTTAATATTCGAATTAAAAATCCAATTACTACGAATTTCAATTTAGTTGATGTTGTCTAGTCTTCAATGTCGCCTACTATATTCGCTATAACTAATGATTAGCCAAAGAAGGATGAGCTGCTTACTTCAACTGCATGGGCAAATTGGGAAACATATTTTTTGCGAACAAATTAGCAAGACGACAATAGACGAGACAGAAAACGGGGACAGAAACCAAAATAGTAAGAGACATACAAGAACAAAAAAGGAGAACAAATACTAGGAATTTAGAACGCATCAAGAAAACGAAAACTACTAAAGTTTTTGCAACTAAAAAACAAATTTTCAAGATAAAGCTGAGAAAATGACTATTGACATGTTCAATGTTGTTGAACTTGATAACAGTGACCACGTAGGGAGAACTTGAATTTGAAAGGGTAGAATGGGTCAAGAAGGCATATATTGCCTTTTCTTACTATACAATTTGTGTTGATAGAGTCAACTGATTCTTATCCTTCTCAAGAAGTCTGGTACTTTCTTGGAGATAGATCTGTAACGGCAGACGATTGCACTTGCTCGAGATGGTGATGTCTCTGTCCGACCACCGCCACGTAGTCGTACATATATTGTGTTGTTTCTCTGTGTTCTGAGCAGAATCGACATTTATCACTGTTCACTTTGCTCATTTATTTTTGGTGGCAATTGTGCTGATTTTTTTTTGTTAAAGTTCAGCAGACATTTCGCCCTAGTGACTGAGAAAAGAATAAACTTTTTAGATTGTTTTAGTCTTCTAATGTTGAAGACGAGCTCTGATATGGACCACAAAATGGCTCTGGTGCAGTGAATCGGAATGCCACCCTTGTCTATGCTTGACGATTGGCAGTTTCACTACCCCTTATATTTCCACTGCCCCAGCATTCACAGTAGTGTAACTGTGTTCCTTTGGGTCAGAGCTTTGACCCATGCTAGTTTAAAATTTGATATAAAAAGTAGGCCAAAAGATTAGTGCGTTAAAAGAATTACTTTTAAGAAATAAGAAGAATTTTAAACACATTTTCTCAAATATAAACGAGTCAGACATTTTAAGGAAATTGCTGCAGTGCAATCATTCAACTTTATTTGCAGAACGAGTCTTGTTTAGGATATTTAAAGCTGGATGTGTCAAGATAGTGTAAGACACTTTTTAGGGTCAAATAACTGAATTTAATATTTATTTATTTGAAATAAACAAGGTTAACAATTCACCGGAAAAAGCCCTAGTATAACCATGAAACCAATACCACGTCTCATTATTCAATCAAGTTCTCGAAGCCATAAAATTTTCAAAGTAAATTTACTAAATGTGCACGTGCCCATAGAACACGACACGCTTACACAAAGACATAGGATTCCCGTTATATACACGGCCTTTGACAGATTGAATGCTGTTTATGAATTTCCGAAACCCATTATGTTCTAAGTACGTTCGAGCGCGTGAAGAAGTATCAGACGATTGCGACGTCCTTAAACACATCTCCTTGGTGAACAGCGCCTATTCACTGTGTAACACAAACATTGGATGAGTGAGTATGTTATTCTTCCACTTCTTGCTCTCTCAATCGAATAGAACCGATTTGTTTACATTTTGGAGTTTATGAAGAATTAAAATGTATTTATTCGGAAAGTTGTACGAGACGTATGTGATGTTTTAAATTTAGTTTTGTTTGAAAGTTTAAACAGAAATTTGAGAAGCGATAATTTATCCAACTCGAGTCACAATGTTTTAAATAAACGATCGAACTAGGAATAAGGGGATCCGACATGTATCATCAATTAAACGGATATTTTATAGTCGTGAGATCCTTAAATATTTAACCCGTGAAAAGGATTAACATAGATTCAGATTTACGAGGTGATATCTGGTGAATATTCAGTTAATTACATAGTTTAGTGGGCTGTACGTTTGCTCAAATCAATCATCACTTTATGACATGAACAATCTGTCACGTAAAATGTCACCTGCATGATTTCATCCAAATAAAGCCACTATTTTATTATTATTAATTTTATTATTATTGTCTCCGATTAAGAAACGAAAGTTGTGCAAAATACATAACTCCATATTAAATTAAATATTAAATTTTATGGGAATGGAGCCTCAAAACAAGTTGAAATCAGAATTAGAAATTGAATCATAAAAAGAAACATTCAATCATACAAACATGTTCTTATAGACAGTTAAACGCATTTTTCATACAATTACAAGGTGTACCTTCACTACAAACCTACCATTTATGGCTTTATTCCGAAAGTGGCAGGTTGTGCTTGAACGCCTCTCAATTTTGTAATATTCCGAAGAGGTTCAATTAAATTTCAAAGACCGTACTTATTGTTAGGATAGTAAACGATGCGTAAAAAGAGATTCAGATGATGTTATTATTATTATTAAATTATTTCGAATGTGACATGATATAGCGTGCAGAATTTGAAATCATTGGAACGCGTCACAGTCAGGTTACTCGTTCTTATTTGAATTTAATATTCGGATTTTAGGGTTTAATATGATAATAAAGGAGGACATTTATTTCTCCAATAAATTAGCTATGGATATTTTGATTCTATTGGAAGTAAATTTATGTTAATTTAGGTGGGATTCATGCTAATATAACGGTTTCCCGGTACAGCAGCGAGATTTAATGCGCTGTACGACTACTTAAAACGAAGAGGCTGGTAATAAACACTAGGAAGGCGCCTACTAATCGCCTAGTAATATATTGTTCTAAAAAATTCGTTTCCGTTATTTCGAGGTAATAAATGCGTCTTGATTGTGCAGTTTTCTTCTTTTTTTTAATTATAAACCACCTATTTGAACTAGTAATAACTTTGTCTCTACTTATTATATTTTTCACATAATTAGAGCTGCAGTGGGATGTCTTCACAACCAATACACTTTAGGAAGCTGTTGCAGCTGCATTTATCATAAAAGTATTCATACATAGAAAACCTGCTGACTGAATTGGAAGCGGACGTTTCCAAAAGTTTCATCCTGCTATTATGGAGACGTTTTATTAATATTGGAGGCCTAAGGAGTAACAATACAGCTGCAGTTCAAAAAGGATTTTTGATTTTATCTGCTAGAAAGCAATTCATTGCTATACATTGGTGACCACTTAGATCCCAACTTCTACTGCTCTGCTGGAACACTGGAGTAACATGAAAAATAAGAAATGTAAGAATGTAAGATGATTGAGTTGCAGGTTTATTTACAGATTAACTTGTGACAGGTATAACATTTTTACCATGTTTGCCATATCATTTATACCAATTTAAAAAATACCTAGAAGTATTATTGTATGCCAGTGAAACATGGGCATTAACGAGGAAGCAAAGGAAGAACTGGATGTGGGAGAAAGGAAATGCTTAGGAGGATTTACGGAGGAAGGAAAGAGAATGAAATATGGAGAAGGAGAACTGATCAGGACATATAACTTTATATGGAGAGCCGAAGTTGTGGAAGGTTATAAAAGCCCAGAAGATTAGGTGGTTTGGTTATATCATAAGGAAGGGAGAAGGCCAAATGATTTATGATATGGATAAGGAAATGATCGGAAATAGAGGCAGAGGAAGACCCGGAGTAAGTTGGAACAAACAACTAGAAGAACTGCTTAAAAATCTAGGGATAACAATATGGAAAGACTGCTACAGATAGAAAAAAAATGGAGAAAAGTGGTTCGAAGAGTAGTAGAAGAATATTTTCAAATGCCAAGGGCCGCATGGCCTGTAGTGCTTTTATTTGTATAGAAGTCAATTTTGACAAATTGATGAAATTTGTGAAAGAGAAAAATAATAGAAATAAATCAGGTTTATTGGTCTAGGAAATGTGGTCCTAGAATGTAGTTCTGTAGAAAGTATTTATAAAAACATATAGAATCTAGTGCAAAAGAAATAGTATCTTAATTTTTCTACAGAAAATTAAACAGAGTATGACCATGGTAGAAAATATGTAGACTTTGGCTTCAATACAAGAATACAAAACTTCCACGGCAAGTTTTCTCAGCACCTCAGTGTATATTTTCCTGATTTCAAACAGTAAATCTACCTATAGAGGTTCTTGGCTTTCATAATTAGTTGCTCAAAGAATGGCCCAAATCGTCCACTTAGTTCTTCCAAGCAAGTCAGAGTAATGACTAGCTTAATATCTTCTCGGGAGTTATGAGTCTGTTCAAATACTCCTGCTTCAAGATTGCAATGCCTCTGTTTGGCCTCTGTGATCGCAGCAAATAGTTCCACATCACCTTTGCCTCAATAGCACTGCGTCGTCTAGGATGTTTTCAGATATTCATGGAAAAGTTGATTAATGGCATATATAAAAGCTGGTTGGGGTTGTATCTAGTACCGTTAAAATCTTATATCTCGTCCCAATAATTCTTATACCCACTCCTATATACGCTTTCGATTAATTCCTCATTTGTCAAAGTCAAACTATGGTATGATTTAGTCTTTTGGTTGAGACACACCTTCTAATATTTGTAGGATTTTTGGACCACTAAGGCCCTATTTAGTTTGAAACATTTTATCCAAATATCTGAACCCTTCACCATACTTCCTGAACTTTACTAGCTCTGCATTATAGACGTAATGTGAAATCTTGTTCTCTTGCATTTTCAAGAATATTGCTCAAGCTTCATAGATAGGAACCTTCAATTGTAAAACATTGCATTGACCAACAAGAAAGCAAGACGTTCGCCAGCCATACTATAAGTGGATCTGAATGATTGTACTAACTCAATCGATCACTTTAGCTTTATTTAACACAAAATGGTAGATTTTCTAGAACGTTTAATATTCAGTATTATTGAATGACTAATTTCGTCCAATTTCCAGACAAGAATGCAGAATACCATTGAAAAACCAACAAAATCGCGATAATACGAAACAAACATGTGTCTTAGATCATAAAAACTCCTGCTTAACAGCTCGAAACAAATTGACACATTTCCCTAATGCATTTAATTAAAAATCATCTCACAGACAATCGCGTAGGTGTTCCAACTCAATAGGGAACTAAAATTTTTGCTTACCAAGAGAAATTGCTCTATATAAATGCGACACTAACTAGGTTCATACATCTTCGTATTTTTGAGGCAACTTGCGCGGCATGTTCTAAATTAACCAAGCGATATTATCTATCTTGCACGCCGTCATTATTCTAATTAGTTTACAACAAATCATTATGTCGTCTACTACCGATACAATTGATATACATACACACGTACATACAGTAATATATGTAAAAATAAATAAGACGCTAGAAGACCGTTAGAAAGCTGGATGCTGTGCAAATGTTTATGTGACGGATATCATAAGGAAGTTCTTAAATATGTAGGTAGTCGTATGAGACAGTTTCGCGAGCATAGACGTGTTTTATGCATGAAAGTGTGTAATTTGTTATTAATTAAACTTAATTATCCGTATTAGTTCTTTTTTATTTTAATTTAAAATGCACGCATATTTTATGTTTTTACGCATATAAATATGTATGTACAGCGTCTAGTATGGCCTAGTCTGTTAAGTGACATGCGTTTGACATAACAGAAAATGAAAATACCTGGGATACCCTACACTTAGAACGAAAACCTGTTTTTTTTTTAAATTTCCTATTGTTAATACATAGAATAAATTTCATATCAATCGTATGACACAATTACCATTTTTTTTCCTCCTATGTTCCTAAACTAAAATTGCTAACATCAATGACAGCATAAACTGTGGCAGTGATTGGCACAAAGCTTTTGAGCAAAACAGACGAGTATACCATCATCACTGCAGGGTAGACACAATCAATGAACGAATTAGTTCAGTAGGAAAATTGACAAGAAAGATACATTGACATATAAAATATTAAGTACATAAAGGTGAAGCAAGAATGGGGGCACATACACTGAAATGTGGTGGAAATTGCTGAACCCAAAATACTGCCATGCCGAATAACCACCAAGATTACAAACCCTATCGTTGATATGGGCTCTGACACAATGATTCCTAAGCTTACCTTCGACAAGCCCATTAAGGTTACCCTAGATTGGGATAAGTGGAGAGTAAAGAGTAAGAATATAGATATGTGCTCGATGGGCATTGGGAAACCAACTTAAGGATCAGATAACCGCAAAATCGCTTGGCACTGCCTGAAAATTTTAAAAAATCTGGCAAGGCATAATAAAGTTCCTTTGTTGTAAGTGGCAGTAGCTAAGTGGATTACAAAAGCACGCCAGGTACACTGGAACAACGTTGAACAGCTGATGAGGTAGTCATCCCAGCATTTAGCAGATGTTCTAAACCGAGAACAGCTTAGAACAATGACGAGTCTGCTAACAGGACACGGTTGTCTAAGGAAATACCTGCATAGAGTTGGCATCACTAAAGATGGAGCTATTTGCAGGTTCTGCAATGAAGAGTAGGAGATAGCGTACCACGCTGTATTTGAATGCGATGCATTGGAATAATGCAGGAACCAACTAACTTACTAACAGGTCTACCGGAAAGAGATTTATATCTGTACATTGCGCCGAAAATGTTTTAAATCCTCTTATAGATGGAGTTAAGTTCCTGGAAGAAATTGTGGCCTGATCTTATCATTCATATAAAATGTGGCCCCTTCATATACAGTGGTGGACATGAAAATAGAGCCACTCACTGGGTTATCATATACAGTGGTGGACATGAAAATAGAGCAGCATAAGTTACCGAAATCACCGCAAAATAGCGTAAGCATGTTGTGGAAATTCCCAATTTGCATGAATCCCGAAATTTTGTCCTGATCACAATAATAAAGCCACTTCCTCAACGCAGATCTAGTGATTTAGCACGTGTTTTGCTGTGATTACATCAGGTAAGGGTACTATTTATGGAGAACCATAGAATTCCTAATACATTACATAGATTTACTTAAAATGAGTCATTGCACTTCGACTGAAGTGGCTCGGATTTTGACATTGCATAGCCAGGGAATGTCGCAGCGCAAAACAGCAAATATTGTAGGTTGTTCAAAGAAAATGGTTGAAGATGCATTAAAACCAGCAAACGCTAAAGAAAATAGCGGATCGAAGCGAAAATCTATGCCTTAAACAGATGGACAAATTGTTTATGCTTCGTGCGCAGATCCGTTCAAATCATCTACAGACATTAAAAGAGAATTAGAGTTAAGCATTAGGGCAGGTACGATTCGCCGACGTCTATAGGAAAACTACCTACATGGAAGCATCGCCAGAAAGGTGCCGTTACTGAACGCCAAAAATATAGAAAGTCGACTCAGATTGGTGAAACTAAGATAAATATGATGGGTTCCGACAGTATAAACTATATGTTAGAAGAACACCACGTACAGAATTGCTGCCTAAATATACGAAAAAGACCAACAATCATGGTGGTGACAATATTAAGCTGTGGGGTACGTTTTCGTGATCTGGAATCAGTCCAATTTATTGGATCAGAGGGAATATGGACCAAAATGAATACCTATGTTAACATATTTCAAAATATGCGGAGAAAAATATGCCGTTGAAACGGGTTTATCAGCAAAATAATGATCCCTAGCATACATCCCGTATGGCAAAAAACTTTGAGGTGGAAAAAATAAACTTATTAGTATGGCCCTCACAGTCTCCCAGCCTAAATCCCATAGACAATCTATAGAAGGATTTAAAAAGGGCGGTCGGGAAATACAAAATAAAGAACAAGGCTGAATTATGGGAGATAGTCCCAAAAGAATGGTATGCCATTTCAACAGCTAGGTGTCGACAGCCGATTGAATCCATGCCAAGGTGGTGTCCAACTGTTATCTCTAACAAAGGGGAAGCAACTAAATATTAGCAGCTGTAGTCCCGAAGATGATTATTAATTATATTCTGTTGTGGCTCTATTTTTATGTCCAACAGACACAAATCAATTTTTGATATCTTTTAGCATTTTTTATTTTTACTTAACAAATCCTGTATTTTCTTGTTTATAAATAGAGTAAATATATTTGACATTGTTTATTTTTGTCTCAAATTCTATGCTTTTTTTATACCATAGAAAATTGTTGTTTTTCTTAGAGTGACTCTATTTTCATGTCCACCACTGTACATACATTCTTCTTTCCACATTCATTATTTGGATCCGAAGGATGGCTTATTCCATGATTGCGCTATCTTGAAAACAACCGACTCCGACTATTTTGGTACTGCTTTTTAGCGATATTATTACTATATGGGCGAATATTATCCAAACTTAATGCTACTAATTTTTGATATTTCCAAGCAACTTGCTTACTGGTGGAATTATCGGGGTTTGACTGTATTCTTTATTCTGGAACGAATACCTCAAATTATATCCTGAATGTAATACCTGTCCAATTACTACAGCTAATAGTAAAATCAAATATATGTATGTGCCTCGTACTGAAAAGCACCCTATAGTATGTCAAGAATTTGCGAATAAAATCAATTACATCCAAGTGAGTTCGTTTTCAAAGAGACGTTCCTCTTCAAAACTGAATACGAACGCTGCGAGAAAACGAAATAAAAGCAAGCTTGCAGACTGAACGAATATATTTTCACGAGCACGTACTTCCTCGCAAAACCGTCCGTATCCTGTTTGTTGTTGACCCTCTGACTGGTTCCGCCGTTCAGGCACGCTTCATCATCGTTCAATTTCAATTCTTTTCAGTACCCGGTGTTCGCTTCGGTAAGTAAAAAAAAAAACGAGAGGAAGCAAAACGACGGAAATTTCAACTCGCAGTCAAATATAATAATGCAATAACAGAAAATGGATTGCAGGTTTTTCTCGCTTCTTTGTGTATATTTAGGATATATGCAAGACGTATTTTATTTGCAGCGAAATCAAAAAAGGAAAGAAAACGGAGGAGGGTTTAATTTGTAGAAAGAAATGTCTGGGTTTAATGGGTTAAATAAAATAGAAGGAGAAAATCTAATTAACTAACTTTATCTCATATTAATACTATAATAATAAAGAGTAGCTCTAAATCGACATTTAAAGGCGAGTACTTAAATATCATTAAAGATACATAAAGACAAGTAATATTTACTACGTTAAATAAACTACTAGCGTTCTTTGAGATAAACCTGGAAAGTATGTACGTAAAAACCTTTTAGAATCCACAAAAAAATAGACGAGGCTGCTTTTACGTTTTATCTGTCAATTATGCAAGATATTACAGACGGACTTAACGATCTTATGCGACTGGCATTAAGGATTTTACGAGTTAATATTTGTGTCATTGGCTTCACGTCAATCACAATAACAAGCTTTTTTATTGCTGGACGAATGGCGTACTGCATGTTTTACACTCATACGTAAAAAATGCGCTTTAATTGACGTATGCATGATTGTAATGATGTAATGAGATAAAAACTCTTACAAAAATAATTTGGTATGTAGTCACAGTAGTAATTACATAATGAAAAGAATGATTAGTGTTAGAATAACTGTTTTGCGAGTACATGACTGCATTTTGTATTTTAAATACATATGTACAATTAATGAATTAATGAAAAACGATGAAAGTATATAATACACACATACATATGAATTCATCTTATGCTGATAAAATCTGGCTACCCACGAACGCGAACAATAACGCATAAATTTCATAGTATATGCAGGAATATGATTTTATCAACGAACTGAAAAACATTGAGAGAATACTTCTGCTTTTGCATTGAAAGCATGTTTAATATCAATGCGATAAACATGGGTCTATCATTTACCATTCTTCATTCGAACAATAAGATGCATCTGGTTATAGTTTGCGTTTAATAGAAACTACATCTTGTAATCCTAGTCAATTAAAAAAGAAATCTGTCGCCGCATTCGAGACTTCGGATTTTTTTCATATCGTCCACGATTAGTGCTTCCTTTGACTGCGGACCACTGTCGTCAACACTTGAACTAATACAGAGAACGGCAGCCTAGGGAAGCAGAAAATAAAATAATATAAAATTGTACCTGGAACCATGAAAATCCAGTGAATCCAAGTGATTTTAACAAATTCTGCGATAAATTTGAACAAGCGTTAACAGTAGCTGCTGCTCTACAACTCACAATAATTCTGGGGGGTGATTTTAACGTTGATCTCCTAATTGATAACTTAAGAACCAAACAATTATTATTATTATTATTATTATCTTCATTATCGATCATTGGGCACATTCGATTGATTGTCTTGACGCGACGACCTTAATACGGGATTCTCCGATCACAGAGCGCTGGTGGCGGACATGATGGTGCACAGAACAGATACCTCCCAGGTCTTATACAAAAAAAACACGCGTGTTCAGCAACTCTAAAATAAGTGAATTCAAAACCATGATTGGGAGTGAAACTTGGGAAGACGTCGACAGCGAACGGTATAATTACAACGAAAAGTTCTCCATTTTCTTGAATATATTCCTAAGGTATTTCAATGCTACTTTCCCAGTTAAAAATGTTCTTATAAAACAAGGATCCAGCTGTTACTGATGAGCTGCTCAACTTAGGAAATACTCTGTCAATTCTTCAGACAGTCTGCCTCTATGACGATACATACAAACCCACACACATACACTATAAGAATGCATACGAAGACGCTATAAAGTCTAATAAGCGCTCTCAATACAATAGGCAACTATGCCAATCATCCAACATAAACAAAGACATGTGGCGCACACATACTATACCTGATAACGAAGACCTGCACCAGCTTGCGAATCAGTTCAGTACCTTATTTACCAGCCATCAAACTGCAATTACTACCAGCAACGACAATATATGTAGACATACACAACAATTCCCCTTCCTTTTACTTGCTGCCAACATGTCACGAAGAGCTTATGTGTACAATTCTTATGCTTAGAAACTCGAGATCTGCCGGTATTGATAACATTCCCACGAGCTTTCTAAAAACAACCATAGATTGCTACATTGAAACTCTTTGCAACATAATAAATTACTCATTCACAACAGGTGTTTTCCCAGACTCACTAAAACAAGCTGTTGTAGTTGTACATCTCAAATTTATTCTCTTGTCTCCTACACTGCCAACATCATTGCTATGCAGATGATACACAAGTTTACATCTCTTGTTTGCCGGATGAGGTACTTCTAGCAACACGAGCATTGAATGAAGATCTGGACAGGCTTGCCCAGCAGTGTTCTAAGCATTCTCTTGTTTTAAACCCCCTTAAATCCGCAGTTCTTGTTTTCTCTGGACGTTACAAAAGCCCTAACTTAGACCAGATACAAATTAATATAAGAAGTGTACGTGTTCCTATTGTGGAAGTAGTTAGGAATCTTGGTCTATATATGGATCTCGCTGAGATTTAAGCATCATGTTTCGAAGTGTGTGCAACGTGCATATATGGCTTTAAAAATGATTTATCCACACAGGCGTGTTTTAAATCAACAAATTAAAACGCACCTATGCGACTCTCTTGTTTTATCACAAATGAATTACTGTGACGTAGTGTATGACCAATGCATTGATGCTGCCACCAAGAAACGTATCCAGCGTCTACAGAACTCCTGTCTACGGCTCATTTTTGGGAAATTCGACAGAATCAGTCATAAACTAAAAGACGTTAAATGGCTCAACATGGAGCAACGGAGATTTCTGCATAGCTCATGTTTGTTTCACAAAATAATACTGTATAAAACACCAGCGTACCTTTACAATAAAATTATCTTTCGACCGATGTACACCATCTTAATTTGAGGTACAGGGGATTGCTGACTCCTCCTATTCACAGGCTATCAATTTTTAAAAGGTCGTTCACATATCTTATCAGCAGAATATATAACTCTATTCCACCTAGCTTGAAATCCCTGTCACCTCTGTTATTTAAATCGTTTCTTCGCAAACACCTATTACAATTGAATTTGTAATTTCCGTGTTCTCGTGTGCGTGCACGTAGCCTTTCCCCTTTACTTCAATGCACTTTTTTTCTATGTGCTGTATTACATAGCTATATAATATACCTAGTTCTGTGCTGTGATGATGTGTGGGACTGATTTATATATGCTTGTTTTTTTTGTTTGTTCTCTCTAGAATTGATATATTTTTTTCTCCCTTCTTGTTTTGTTTTTTGTTTTTTAATTTTTAGTTTTGGTTAAGTAGACCAGCATTTGCTGAACTTCGCCAATTGATGTATGTACATATTACACTTTTGTAATCATTTTTTTTGTTACTATTTGTTTTTTTTTATATACATCAATAAAATCTATTATTATTATTATTATTATTAGTTCCTATCTACAAGAAAGGCTGTTCAAATGATCTCAACAATTATAGACCTATTAGCCTTTTAACCGGATTCTCCAAAATCTTTGAAAAGATTGTATACACCGTGTCCAAAGTTATCGGTGCACTATCGCTATCTTAGTTATTTCTGTAGCTACGATTTTAGTTAAATGAGCAAATTTTTAATGTTTTTAATGCTGAGTACTATGGAGTTCTTGAACAAACAATTGAATAACGCATTTCTGAGAAATTTCGAAATTTATAATTTTTTTAAAAGGAACCCCTGTATTATTTTTACATATTTTTGATCATCATAATATTTTGAACAAAAAATGTCCAGTACATAACTATTCTTAAAGTAAAAATAAACAAATGAGAAGCGTTCAAAGTTTAAAAAAAAATTAACATGTAATTCTACGTAAGTGATGGAAAATCATAATAAAATATTACGTTTACAGTAGAATAAAAACAATAAACACAATAATCAAATAATTTTCATTTTGTATTACAAACTTTTGCCTAAGTGTGCTGTTCAATGCATTTCTCGGCTCTCGCGATAACGCTTTGTGTGACGTTTTTTTGCGAATAATAAAGAAGTTCTGTTCGAATTTAATTGTGCCAAAGACACATTATTAATAGTAGGCTTCTTTCACTTTTAGGCAAAATAAGCATGTAATATGATCATTAATGTTGTCAAAAACGTAGAGTTTAAGTCTCTTTAGTACGGTTACATATTAAAATATGTAGTTTATTAAGAATGGTCGGTTATTTGATTTTGTGTTCTTATAATATAATCATTAATTCCCCCATATTTATTCAAAATAATGCCGTTTACGCATTCAGAAAAGTGTGATATGCTAGAGACATATCTGATTTGTAGGAAAAATGGAAAAAATGCACTTCGATATTATGAAAACATACGTGAATCGTCGATCACCAAACCAGTTCTATTCTCTAAGATTGTATAAAAATTTCGAATTAATGGAGATTGTACATTTAAGATGCGAAGAAAGAAAAATTTTATATTAGACGAAGAAACAGAAGTAAACTTGTGGGCTTTTTTGAAACCAGTCCAGAACAATCCATACGAAGTTGCACCAGAGAATTAGATTTGCAAAGAGTACAGTGCACGCCATTGTAAAAAACACAAGTTGCGTCCATACTATTTCTATTCTACTGTTAACGTAATATTTTATTATGATTTTCCATCACCTACATAGAATTACATGTTAATAATTTTAAAACTTTGAACGCTTCTCATTTGTTTATTTTTACGTTAAAAATAGTTGTGCTGGATATTTTTTCTTCAAAATGTTATGATGATCAACAATATGTACAAATAATAGAGGGGTTCCATTTAAAAAAAATATAAATTTCGAAATTTTTCGAGAACGCGTTATTCAATTGTTTTTCCAAGAACTCCATAGTAATCAGCGTTAAAAACACTAAACATTTGCTCATTTAATTAAAATCGTAGCTACAGAAATAACTAAGATAGCAATAGTGCACCGATAACTTTGGACACCCTGTATAACCGCCTTTATGATTTCATTACTAAACATAATATTATCAACCACTCCCAACATGGTTTTAAGAGGAAAAATATCGACACCGCTCTTTTTGATTTCATGCAGCCCACCCTAGCAATCCTAGAAGACAGAAAATTACCATGCGGTTTTCTATTGGACTTAAAAACGGCCTTCGATAGTATCGAACATACTAGATTAATCGAAAAACTAGATCGCTACGGAATTAGAGGAACCGCTAGCTCTTGGTGTCGGTCCTATTTAACAAACAGGACTCAAACTGTTCAGTTGCGGCATCGAACAAATGTAATTTCCTCCAATATGCTGAACATCATCAGAGGCGTCCCCCAGGGCAGCATCTTGGATCCTTTATTATTTTTACCTTATTTTAATGATATTTATAGTATCAAGTGTCCGAATATCAACTTTTTTATCATGAATTATGCTGACGATACAACCTTTATTGTTGATGGTGATACTATAGATGCGGTCACCGTGTGATGCGCCAAAGTGCTCCAAAATATCGAGAAGTGGCTGAGTGACAATAGTTTACTAATAAATCACAATAATAAGTTCGCTGTATTACACCATGAGGCATTTAAAGGACTTGGTGGATGAGTCAACTCTGAGACTGGTGTATGGGGGTTGCTGCTACGCTCACCTACGATACGGGATCGTTGTTTGGGCTGGTGGTGCCGATCTAAATCGGTTATTTATTTGCCAAAAAAGGCTGCTTAGAGTAATGTATGGCCTAAGCTACAACAGCACATGCCATGGCCTCATTAAAATGAAAAATATATTAACGATATATGGAATTTACATATACCAGATGCTGATCTTTCACTTTAAGAACAAAAGCGCGTTCGAGGATAATCTTCCCTCTCATAATTATGGTACGCGGAACAAACGCGATTACTGCTACCCTAAACATCGGCTTATACTCGCTGAAAATAATTTAGAATACACATGTTTAAAATATTATAACAAGTTGCCTTCAGTAATCAAAACAATTTACAATTCTTACAATTTATTTCGTAATAAACTATTTAAGTTACTTTGTAATATTGAACTATATTGTATTACCGATTATTTAAACGCAGTTTTGTAAGGTATCTGTTCGGTTCTTTGTTTTGACTTTTGTCTGTTTTGGAAAAACTCAGTAACAATAAATTATTATTATTATTATTATTATTATTATTATTAATCCAAATTTGGCTGTTGCAAACCACTGGTGTTATCTTGAACAGTCCTGGTCAGTAGGTTGTGAAATGTATAAGAAGAAATCTCTTAGAATCCCATTACTAATAAGTTTTCAATATTTCACATTCTTCGTTAATTAGCTTTAATCCTACTTGAGCCACGCAATTGATACAACTGTGCTGACTGGAATTCTTCAACAGAACCCAGCTGTCAACACAATCGTAAAGGAAACCTCAAAATTGTCCAATCTTTACTTTCCATGAGTGTACATAATATTTTAAGAAGAGAGCTCAGCCTGGTTTTCATGTTGCTGAGGCATTGCTTACTGATGTATCACATGTGCCTGGTCTAAGAAGTTTGTTGCATTGTAACAATTTCACCACAATACGATTTCTTGATCCTCTTAAGATTATTGAAGCAAATCTCGAGGAGACTATTTCTGTTGCACAATGGGATTCATCATTGCTTGAACATGTTTGAACACTAAAAACTTTTTCTGAAAACTCAAAACCATTCAAGAAAAAGAAGAATTAAACAAATCACACATTTTGGTTGGTCTTCCAATGTTGAAACTGGTACAACTGCGTAAATACAAAATATCAAAAATCATGGTTTGACAATCCACCATTCATGTTTCATCCAATCTTAAATTGACATATCACAGAGTTTTCGTCACATTGAGTGCTTTAATTGGAGACAAACTACAAACAAAGGTACTTGTTGGTTCATTTTTCTAGACTAAGTTGTAGTCAGCATTTGGGAATGCTCTCTAAAATTATTCTCGACTAAATTGTGTGATGCAAAATCTAAAGAGCAGCATAAATTCCTTTTTTAGTATACTTTTAATGTAGTTAGTATTCATAAATTCAACACGTAACTACATATCAGTACTATTTATTGCCCAATTCGTTAAAATACTTCAAGCATCACACTTACATTATCCCATATATATTATAGTAAACCTGGATTTTGCATATCTCTGCCGATAATACAGCCACCTTTATTACAGAGTACGCTAACCATTAACCATATATCTCGTACATAACTATCTCCATATTTCTAGTAACAACTCATATCTGCTCCTAATACATACCAGATAGTACATAATGCGTTATCATTAAATTTCACTTTCCATTACGAGCAACATTGCGGCAAATGATTAATAATGAATGATTGCTTCACACCTATAGCATTAACCAACCTCTAAAATTGCTACAGTCTCGTTAACTTTATAGTTACCATATTAGGTATGATCAATATAATCTCTGCAGCGATTTTAGTTTTAGCACGCTATAGAATCCGATCTCCGGCGGTTTTTTTGCACAATCTTACTGGTGGGTGTATTTATATTACTGGAACAGATTGTATCGTTTACACCAGTAAGTATAATCATGTAGATCCTTGGCTTTAGCGAACTTTTCGCATGTATAAAACATGAACGCGGCTTTATTTAGTATTAGAATCTATGGGGCGGAGATTAAAACAAGCAAGAGATCATTTTTTTTAAGGAATGCAAAAACAATATGTTAATAACTCGAAATAAAAGCCTCACAAGGTCGCCATGCTTAACATTCTAATCGTGTATGAACTTACACTTACAACCAGAATCTCAAGGAAGGACCACACAAATTCATATTTCACACATCGAATATAACACATTACCAGTCCGAATGCGTTGAAATATTGTTTACAATCGTGCGAAAACTATTAGCGCAGCTGCAGCTCCAAATCCGTCCTCATGAATTTCTGTTTGGTTTTCCGGCATCGCAGTTTATCGATATATAAATACAGGAAGATGTGAAATGCCATTGCCCAGAATGCGAAGCAATTCATAATGGTCAAGTCCGCACTAGTAATCGCGCTAATCTACTTAATCTTCCAGGTTTGCTGTGTGACCGATGCCAAGACGTATTTTGGTTGCCCGCCTGAAGGAAAGTATTCAGCCTGTATAGGATTTTGTAGTAATTACAGGAAGTGCGTGAATGAATGCTGCGAATCGCCATGTGGAAAGCCTTTTTGCGACCATCCAGATAATAGGCATATACGGTAAGAATTAATCGATGTCCTAACTTTCTTATTTAGAATTTTTTTCTTTTTAGGTTTGCCGGTGAATAGTTTTAATATATTAAGTTAAAAAAATGTTTGATTTATTGGAAACTAGTCATTTTAATTTAAACAAAATATTAGTTGATGATATATGATGCACTTAATAACACTATGCAGCATACCTACTGTAAGTATATATATGAAGCTTAAATTATATTAGTATTTAATTGGATTGTAACAATGTTAACAAATAATTATATTCTACTTACAATACTTAAAATTTTCTTTCACTATACTATTAATAATAATGTGACTTTAATACTTTTTGGGTAAAGTTTAACGTTATTTATCAAAAGTTCTGTTGCTAACTTTACTAATATTAAATGTGCAGAATGTCCATAAATTTAGCATCGAGAGAGAAGTACTAGTAGAATTACGAGTAGTACGAGTAGAATTTTATCTGTTTAAATACAAAATTTCAATCATTAAGGAAATCAACAAAAATTACAATTATGTAAATCGATTTCCAATTTCCACATATTTCTCCATCCTTTTAATAAATTTGTCAAAGACTTTAAGTATGTTTTGTGATAGGTTTAACCTACCTCACAAAAAAATCAATCACTGAATCTAATGCCCAGTATCATCTGCGTTGTATTTTTTCTTGAGCTTCCGAACAGTTACTACAGATACAGTTAAATCAAATTTATTTAAAAGTTTTCGTAGGTGCCTACAATGTTTGAGAATTTTTCATGAAACGAAATACGTTCTTCAATGTTTAACATTTTTTAAAGTCAACGAAAAATAGCTGAAATGCCAAATCAGCACTAAACCACCTTTGACAGTTGTATTTAAACTAGGAGAAAATGCAATGAATGGTTCTTCCTTCTGTTGAAGCATTTCCATGTATCTTTATAGATTTTTATGTGTACATTTAATATTATATTCTAAATTAAACAGTTAAGGTGTTAGACTAGTTAAGTTTTGGTATAGTTGAGAAAAATCTTGGATAGAAATTCACACAAAATCTCTAGAAAAAAGCAATTTTTACAATTTTTTTACGTTTGTGAATAAAATTCTTTCCATGACAGATGTGAAACTAATCTTTGTATACATAGTTATATGCTTCGCAAGAAAATATGAAGACCACAAGTTTCTGTCTGACTTTTATAACAACAATAATACTAATTCTTGCCTTGGCGTCTCCCACAATCTTGCACCAATTACAAGGACCATCTGTACTTTTGCACCTGTTCATATTTTTCATATGAAATTATGGAAAATACAGAAAACCAAATTCAAAAAGAAGTGTCGTGTACTTCCTTTCCTGTGATTCTGAATATTCTGCAAAATAGCCATAGTAGTCATACTAAAAGTGTATGTTTTTACCCTTATAAAGGAATGTTTATAGTGAAGATTTCAATACGAGTGCTATTCAAAAATTCAAAAGATGTAATTCCACCAGCCGCCAAGATTACTATGAAATTTTTGAGAATTAATGGCTTCCCGAGCAGATGCTGATTCGATTTGGATTTGGACGTAGACTTGCCGATACTATCGGGGCTTTTTGGTTCTAATATTCCTCCAATAATTTCTAGTACTGATGACAGACATGCCGGGAATGAGATCTACAAAACAGCCATGATCATGATTGGGTACTAACAAAGAAACGCATACGATTTAAAGAAATAGAGGAGGGTCTAACGGCTGACTAGACGAAACTGGGAAGATACTTCCGCAAATGTCTTCTACAGCCAAACGCCAACAAAACAGAGGTGAAATGGTTCTGCTTGAACAACAGATTCGAAAAGAGAAATCGTAGAATCCAATTAGAAAACACATGGTTGACTCATAGTAAGATTCTAAAATATTTAGGAGTTACACTTGACAGACAGACATGCCAGGAATGAAATCTAAAAAACAGTCATGCTCATGATTGGGTACTAACAAAGAAAAGCAGACGATTTAAAGAGATAGAGGAGGTTCTAATGGCTGACTAGACGAAACTGGGAAGATACTTCCATAAATGTCGTCTACAGCCAAACGCCAACAAAATAGAAGTGAAATGCTTCTGCTTGAACAACAAATTCGAAAAGAGAGATCTTAGAATCTAATGCGAAAACACATGGTTGACTCATAGTAAGATTCTAAAATATTTGGGAGTTACACTTGACACAACTTTCCCATTCAAGGAAAATTTAACAATAGAAGCGAAGAAACTGCAGAGGACTGGCCTCCATCCTACACTCATTAGCTTTATGAGTCGTTTCTACAGCTACTGATGACTTATGTGGAAAAACAGCTATCACCTTCACAGAATTGATACCCAACCTAATAATACGACGAGAGATGCACCCACGAATTGGTTGTCAGTACTGGCACATGTCACCGCATCTACGCTTTCACTATAGGGAGTATAAAAAGATCTTGGTAAATCGAAGCCTACCAATACACGAAGACGTAGATGACGCTAATCACAATCGCCTCTCTTATTAGAACAACAGTTAACGCTTGGTACGAAGTACATACCACAAAGCAGAACAACCAAAGCCCATTCATTACCCAAAATTCACCGTGTTTTGACCTATCATGCAAAATATGGTGAACTCTGAACCACATACGAATATGGTGAAATCCAAACTGTGAAGTACATCATAGAGGACTGCCTCGAGATAGCCAGTGATGGCGACCTCAGAATCGACAGCTAGTCTTCTTAATTTTTAATTTGTTGATGGGTCTTAATGCAATACGATAAATAAATGAATACTCCTATAACATAATAAATTTAGCAGACGTTATAGGCAAGGCTCCCGTCAGAGATACATAATTGATCCCAGCCAACCCTATTGTCTGTCATGCCTCAACTGCTTGATGCCTTGTTTCGGTTAGCTGACTTCTCGATTTTACCATTCATGATAAAGTATGAAAAATTAAGTTGCAGTACAATACGTAGTAGGGTATAGGAAAATAGGTTCTTTAGAAAGGTCAGGAAGTTAATATGTGTTGACCTGATATCCTTTCATTCTCCTTGTAATATTTAATTATATAGTTAAGTTGTTAGTGTTCAATACATTTTTATTTTCATGGCTTTCGCCCACGATATTTTAAGTTATAGGTATTTTAAGTAAAAGTAGAGCAAATAGGTTTTACTTACAGCAGTAAATCCAATTTGCTAAGATTTTATTGCTGCGACCAGCAATAAAACCTTAAATTGAAGAACAGTTTCCTGGCACTAAAAATGATAATTGCTATAGAAGGGACGGGCAGTTAACTAAACCGTTAATTAATCTATAAAGAAATATAAGCCTGAAGCAATGGTATTTCGCATGTTGAAAGTAATACCTCTCGATCCGCTCCGCGTGAGTTTTACAAACCATCTCTCTTTTAAACCATAAAAATTAATGAAACTTCTCTGAATTGTCAATAACAGATGCTTAATGAAATAATAAATCCTTTTTTAAGTCCATAGTATATAAACGCATCGATGCGCTGCAGCGAGACACAAAAAGTTGATGGGCGGTGGTACTATTCAAACATGTGTAAATTTCCGGTAGATAACAATAGCTGTTTAAAATAATTAGGCAATGGCATAAAGAAAAACGATTATATTGAATTTTGTTACGCGACCAACAACAGTTTGTTTGGTAAGAGAACATTACGCCAGGTTGCAATCAAATTATACTTTGGCCATGTTAGAGTCATGTTGTTGAGAGTTTGAAAATAATAATAATAATAATAGAAACGTGTAGATCTATTTAGCAACGCAAAGAAAGAATAATGGTCTTGTTAGAGTTGAACAATAAAAAAGAAATTTGGTAGTAGTTACATAGTAATGTTACAGATTATTTACAAATATCGCATAAGTATTGCTAAACTAAGTATAATGTAACAAACAATATTACGTCAGAATAAACGAAATGTGGGTTTTATTAAAAAGGTAGGTAATTTGAAAACAAAATACGAACTGGAGTTATGGTTTACAGTCACCTGCGTGGGTGCGTACGTTTTTGTATAATTATAACATTAAATACAACTGTTACGTAGAACGTTTCAAAACGGCAAGTTGGAAAATAATGCTCACCCACCTATTTTAAGTCCAGATTGCTAAATTTATAAAATAACAAAGGCTAAATATAGACGGATCGGTGCGTAAGCTGGGATGAATCAGGAAACACAAAGAACAGAAAACTTGCCCTCTAACGTTAAAAATGTATATCATTTATATACAGGGTGTAACAGGACGAGCTTACGTTAGCCGTATCTCAGCAACTAAGCAAAATCCATATTTGTGAATTTGCAGAGTTATTTTGGGCATGGGGGCAAACTTTTAGAAAATATTAGTACATATTTTCTATTTCCGGTTTCGCCGGAAGCTCAATTAACTTCATTTCTTTAAATGGATTACCCAATTTTTTTTCAAACAATTGAATTCAGCAACAAATTTGGCGTATAGATCATTTATTTCGACTGGTCTAAACATTACCGTTTTATAGCTAACTTGATTTTTATGAAAATTTTATCAAATGCATCGAAGTACTTAGTGACGTATTTCTTCGGTATTCAGAAAAGTTGATGAATGATTATTGGAAGTTAGACAGCTACTAAGGTGGGCTATTGAAAATTATTTTCACTTGTGTGCAAATACTATACAAGATGTTAGTATTTACCGACCTAATATGTTAAATTTCAAACACTAATAACTTCGTTATTTTAAATGGAACAGCCTGTATATTTTTGTCGCAAACGGTAGAAAATTAAATTCTTCATCAAATAGTATTGCATTTCCCTATACCTAAAATGAATATTTTAGAAGCTATTCGCAAATTATGTGAATGTATTCAGAAACTTCGTGTGAGCGCTAAAGGTGGCTATGAAAATTCGTCAGTTTTAGCATGTCTAATTTTCTAATGACAGTTTGTGTTAATAAAGAAATAAAAGCAAATATATTTTTAGAGTAAAGAAGAAACAGAATAGTAAAATTTATTTTGTAATCAAGATAACATTAAAAAAAACTATGTTAAGAATGAATAAATAAGGTATTAAAAAGTAATAAATTATTTCAAATTTTGTTCAAAATTAGCCCCATTCAGTTTCAAACATTTATTAATTCGTTTTAGCACTTGATTACTAGTGACCTTTTGTATTTGCGCTTCTGTTAAAGAATTTAGTGCTACTCGTATTCTTTCTTTTGTTTCATGTGCATTTGTCACCGGAGTACTGTAAACTTTCTCCTTAACATAGCCCCAAAGGAAAAAATCCATGGGGGTCAAGTCTGGTGAACGTGGAGGCCACAAGTATGGACCTACGTTTGCAATAAACTTTCCGTCAAATAACCTCTCCATGAATAAGTATACATCCCGTGTGCTGTGATCCGGTGCACCATCCATTTGATACCAAGCAGTATTTGATTCGATAATAGGCAGTGCATCAAGTTCTTCTTCCACAATATTGCGCAATATATCTAAATACCTTTCGCCATTTAAATTTTCGTTATAAAAATGTGGACAAAGTATGCGATTATATTTTATTGCGCAAAAAACATTAGATTGCCAACTTTCCTGATATCCCCTTTCTCTCGTTACATGGGGGATTTCGGCTGTCCAAAAATGACTATTATGTTTATTAAAGAGGCCATTTTTGGTAAATTTAGCTTCGTCGGTCCAAATGATTTTCTTCGTAAACTTTTCGTCGTCCTGACAACCTATGGTGAAGAATTCACAAAAATTAACTCTATTTAAGAAATCCTGCTGATGTAAGTGCTGTACCTGCTGGTATGAAAATGGTCTCCATTTATGTCTTTTTAATACCCTTTGAATGGACATTGTTGAAATTTCCAAAGTTGTCGCTGCTTCTCGAAGAGATGCAGTGGGGTTGGTATAGAAATATCCCATAACACCAATTTCAACTACTTCGTCATCAATTATTTTTTTTTTTTTAATTTTGACCTAAACTGTCCATGTTCTAAACAATTTTTAACTAACCGTCGCACTATATCTTTAGATGGAATTGGCCTGTCCGGATACCTTTGTCGAAATAAAGCACATGTTCTACTTAACATTTTTCCGGACTCTCCATAAATTATCAATAAATTCAGGTAATCCTGATTTGTCAATCCTAAACGTGACATTTTCGTATATTAGATTAGGAACTGTGTGATATACTAGGAAGTTTATTAACACGCTATCGAATTGTCATTAGAAAATTAGACATTACGCTAAAACTGTGACGAATTTTTATAGCCACCTTTAGCGCTGACACGAAGTTTCTGAATACATTCACATAATTTGTGAATAACTCCTAGAATATTCATTTTAGGTATAGGGAAATGTAACATCATTTGATGAAGAAATGAATTGTCTACCGTTTGCGACAAAAATATAAAGGTGTTCCATTTAAAATAACGAAATTATTAGTGTTTGAAATTTAACATATTAGGTCGGTAAATACTAACACCCTGTATAGTATTTGCACACAAGTGAAAATAATTTTCAATACCCCATCTTACTAGCTGTCTAACTTCCGGAAATAGAAAATATGTACTAATATTTTCTAAAAGTTTGCCCCCATGCCCAAAATAACTCTGCAAATTTACAAATATGGATCTTGCTTAGTTGCTGATATACGGCTAACATAAGCTCGTCCTGTTACACCCTGTATACAGGGTTTTGCAATAAGAGTGATAGGCTTAAGGGTTGAATTAAAAATGTTTTGAAGGAAGATCTTATAACTTCACACAAAAAGATATGACAGATGACGTTAAAATCTTTTTTCCTGACAGGATTTCAAAGCCAATGACACTGTTTAATTATCAGTATTACTGTTTTACCAGTAGTATGATGTCATATTCACATAGTGATTTCATTTTCTTCAATAAATTCATTTGTTTCTATATAATACAGATTCATAAGCTTTTCATACTACTGATTTATCCTCCATCAACTAGCAGTTGCTCGGGTGAATTACATGATACTGATGAACATAAATACAAGATGCAGATTAGCAGCTGATGGATTCTCATGAAGATGTTCCTGATCCTCCAGTTCAAAATAGTGAGAACAACTTGAGCGTAACCACTATGTTAAAATCAAATTCAATTTCTAATAAATTCAAAATATTTAAAGAATTTACTGAATTGCTCGAACCAATTCCTAGATTACTCATTCTAACGATTGGATGACTTGTGGCAAAAGAATTGATATCTATAGGAATAAGTTAATTTGCAGTACTGACACTTTGAGTAGTAGCGCCTTCTATGTCTTTTGACTCCTCAAACAGAGATTTGTTGGTTGCGGACTAGCTTTTTAGCCTCCATTCGAAACTTTGACACGTTTCGTCACCAATCACAATATTGTAAAGGAAGTTTTCGTCCTTTTTGGCCTCTTTATCCATGTCCTTGCAATGTCGGATTCCGTACAATTTTTGGTCGCCAGTCAACTTGTGCGGCACATACTTATCTTCCCAATAGGTCACATGGTCAGCCAAAATGCGACCGATCGAATGTTTGGACATTTCCAATTCTATTTCCATAAAATCTAACGAAGATTTTGCCTGAATTTTGAGAAATCGCGCACTTTTTCGATGCTCTAAAACGTAATAGCGAATTTCAACCGGCTAGTATGGACGTCATCATTGATTAAAGCCACGGGATAAACAATCATCACAATAAAGTGCCTTTCTGTTCGAGCTTGCCGAATTTACCAAATTCAATGTTTTTTTTCTACCTGTCTCACCAAATAAACTTTTATATATCATGTCTAAGAAGAACAAATTTTCTGCCGGCTCTGATGACTTGGTTTGTAGTAGTTATGAAAGAATTTAAAGAGCTTTTTGTTGAGGTGCTAACGTGTCTTGTAAATTTATCACTCGAAGAAGGTATTTTCCCGGATGTATCGAAGACCTCAGTCATTGTTGCGCTACATAAAAAGGGCGATAGAGAAGACGTAACCAACTATAGATCTGTGGCACTGACATGTGCCATATCAAAAGTGTTAGCGTACTGCGTTTTGGATAGACTGAACATATTTCTGGATAAATATTCGATATTATCGGTGCATCAACATGAGTTTTAGAAGAACTACTCGACATCATCGGCATTGTTGCAGTTTTACAGCGAAGTCCTCAGATGCATTGAAATGAGAAAGACGCCGATCGCGATATCTTGCGATCTGCGTAAGGCATTTGATTGTGTTTACCACGGAATACTACTGAAGAAGTTGGAATCCTATAGAATCAGGGGTAAACTAGCCGCATGGTTTTCATCTTATCTCCTGGATAGGTCTCAATTCGTCAGAGTTCGCCATCAAGACGCCAGAAGCGAGATAAAATTTATGAATTCCAACAGCCTGCCGGTATATAACGGTGTGGTACAATGATCGGTGTTGGGGCCAGTGCTATTTTCTGTGTTTATTAATGATATTGTGAATTTATTAACAAATGTTTTCGTTACTTTGTATGCGGACGACATTTCCATTCTAACAATCTGTTAACCATTTTAAATAACTGGTTTAGTCAAAATAAATTATCGCTTAATAAGGAAAAAACAAACTATATGATTTTACACATTCGTCAAAGAAATGTACCGGACATTACTCTGACAATAGCGGACAACGATCTATACAAATGCGATAGTGTAAAGTTTCTGGGAGTTCACTTAGAGAGTACTCTCTCTTGGAAGATTCATTGTGAAAATTTATCAAAAATGTTGTCTAGTAAAACATAGTTATTCCGCTGCCTAAGACCACAACTTTCCAAGAATTTTTTGCTCTCATTATATTACTCGGAAGTAGAGCCCGGGATTCGATACGGTATTCTTTTATGGGGTCCGTCCTCAAATGCAGTTCTAGTCTTTCTGAAGCAGAAAGCCGTATTAAGAGCGATGGTGGGATTACACTTCTGAGAATCTTCCATGTCTATATTTGCTCGAAGCTGGGAGTCACATCTATGATAAGAAATCCGGGTACATAACAAACAAAGAAGTTCATGACCACAACACTAGGGCCAAATACGACTTCATCTGCCACTCCACACTCTGCAAATTACTTATGATGGAGCTGACAGCCTGAGCATCAGAATTTACAACAAAATCCCTCGCCATATTAAGTTGTGTCAGACGCGTACTTCCTTCAGGAAAAATCTTAAAGACTACGTACCTCCTCCAACATATATTTTACTCAACTGATAAATTTTTGAATCAATTTGCTGCTTTGCAAACATTTATTTCTATGCAGTATAGTGCCTGTGTCGTCACACCTACTGTCTATCTCACTATCTATCTAAACTCTGCATCAACTGAAACGTTTCGGTAAGTGTTTTCTTGAGTTTGACACAAAACTTAATATTGGTTCTTTGTTTGATGCTCAATTTTGTACCGATGATAACATATAGGTGGCGCAACCAGAAACGTCCCTATTGACATAGTTCTGTTTACGTTGAGGCAGACTGTGTGTGATATTGTCAGGGATTTGTTTACACAAGCCTATAGATTATTATCTGCAAGTTAACGTGCTTATCACAAAGTTTCGAAAGATTTTTGGGAGTGTAAATTACCAAAATATTAATCAATAAGTTATACGACAATGGCATGCAGAGAAATCTGTAGACAGGTTACAACATTGAATGGTGCGGTCTCGCATACTGTTAATGTTATTTCCGCAATTCCTCAGGGATCGTGCATGGGTCCGATTATATTGTTCACTGATGACATAACTTTATGCTTTGTTAACTGTTACAAAGTCTGATTAGGCGGGGGATTACGATTTTCTAAGACTTACGCACAGAATCATATGAGATTCATGCGTTATCCTTTTAGATATTCAGGAAATAAGAAAAATTTTATTTAAACAAAATTTAATTGTATCATACATAAATAATAAAGTATTATGTGAGACGTCTTTAAAATACCTACTTATCAACTTATTTTACATATTGTAATACGTATGTATGTATTCAAGCCAACTATTATTATTAAAAACGGTAAAATTTCTCTGCATCCGGTAGCATTAAAAACTCATTTTCGCAAGTGCGTAATAACGTGAAATTCATGCAGAACGAGTTGTGTTGAAGGTATGGACATTGATGCTTAAAATTGTAATATGTTACTTTTTTTAAATGCAAACGTAATAGCTTTATAATCTTGCGGTTAAGTTGCAGGTACATTTTATACTGTTACATAACTTGTATATTGGAATACAGTTATAAATTCCGTATTCAATTTTGTTTCTATTACAGCTAACTGCAAATCGAAAACAATACGTACAGAAACCAAAATATGCATGAAGTCTTACAAATGCAAATTAAATTTGAGTAGCTGTATTATTATCAGTCTTCTACAAAAATTACAAAGCTATTTGCGTAAAATATTGCTCGAGTAATAAATTTAAGGCAACTAACAAGTACAGATAAGTAATTGATAATTACTTCTATTCACGTGGCTTTTGTGGAATCTCGCATGTGTTGTAGGAATATTCTCTGTGTGTATATTCTACATACGTACATACATACGAATATGTATGTAATATGTTTAGCAAGCTTGAAGGAGGCTGTGTAAATGTTAATGACTTAGATAAGTATACAATACAAATTGTTTGAGACCACAATTAGCGAGAGAATGCAAAATAAGTTTGAGAGATTCTAAAAAAACCTCGTCAAGAAACTTGACGGTGATCCCAAAGAAATTCGAAAACCACCATCTAACTAAAACTAACATCTAATCAAGTAGGCCACCAACTTCTCCTAAATGGAAAGCCAACAAAAAAGCCGAAAAGCCAGTGGAATCGATGACATGTGTGTCGAACAAATCAAACATTTCGGACTTGGCACAAAAAATGGTTCCTATACAACTCTTCAAGAATTACCGAGAGACCTTTAAGATACCTAAGCTATGGAAAAAGACCAAAGTAGTCGCCCTCCTAAAACTTGGAAAAGATCATAACTCTCCAAACAGCTATCGACCAATACCTTTGTTGTGCCATCTATTTGAACTATGCGAAAGACTGATACTAAATCGAATTAGCAGTAGCGCCAATTCAAAAATCATACCACAAGAGGCTGGTTTCAGATCTGGGAAATCATCCACCAATTAAGTTTTAGCGCTTATAGAGCATAGTATATAGAAGAAGGATGTGAAAACAAAGCAATTACGGGCCTTGTCCTTGTTGACCTAACCTGTTGTTGGCTATGACACCACAAACAACCGCAAAATGCTGTCAAAAGTACGACATAACAGGAGATTATCAATTGATGAAAATGATAGAATCTCTGCAACAAAACCGCCAATTCTACGTCACCCTTGAAGGGATAAAAAACGGCTTCGCTCAAGGAAGCGTGCTAGCTCCGATTCTATTAAACATCTACACTAGCTGCCAACCTACACTCGAGGATACAAAATACTTTGTATAGGCAGAAAACTTGGGCATTACGGCTCAAGGAAAAACCTTTGAAGAAGTTGAAGCAAAGTTAGAAAGCGTTTTAAAATTCATGTTTGCTTTCTATGAGGAGAACTCCTTAAAACCAAATCCTTCCAAAACACAGATCGGTGCATTCCACCTTCACACACGACTAGCCCATCGTAAATTTAAGATCTCCTAGAATGGATAGACTCTTAAGTGCACAGCTAAACCTGTATACCTTGGAGTCACACTTAATAGATCTCTAACTTCCAAATGCCACTGCGAAAAACCCGGTAAAAGATGGCTGCGAAGAAGAACATATTAAGAAAACTAACCAACAGTAAGTGGGACGCTAAACTTGAAGTCCTTAGAACGACAGCACGAGCATCATGTTTCTCTGCAGCCTAATACGCATGCCCTGTCTGGTCAAGATCGGTGCATGCCAAATTTTACCAAGCGAGAAGTTTTAGAAAACATACTACAATCGTTACCCCCTTTTCGAGCAACACCTAACGTCTCACGGCTAAAATCTAGATGTTCCTGCACAAACCACCCGCAAACTATCCTCTGTCAGAAAGCCGGCCAAGAGGTGTTTCGTACAACTTCAATACCTGGAGAATACTCAACCACATTAGAACAGATGTTGCTCCAGTAAAAACCAACCTAATTAAATGGGGCCTTGCCCAACCAACTATCGAGTGCGATTGTGTAAAGTGTGTTAACTGTCCAGCACACTGTAACCTTGACGATTTATGGCAAAGCAAACTCGAAGCTTTGGAGGTGGTCCAATATTGGTAGAATATTCCGAATACTAGCTTGTTAGCCAAATTATTGCATTAAGCTTTATTTTTGAATTAGATTCGGATAAATTATGAATTTTTAAACCTGCGAGTGGTAGTTAGAATGCTACTAAATGAAGTAACACCTGTACATACAAGCATCATCTGAATCTACTTAAAATAGACAGGAAATGATTATAGTGATTAACTACACGTTAGGTTTTTTTTGCAATTGTTATCGATATTATCATATCACAAACAGATTAATGATTAAAAAACAGCATTATCTACAATGTGGTAATAACACTTTGTTATGTAACGAATACTATTTACATATCCGCTATAAACTGCAGGATACAATTATTATAAAATCTGTGCGGAAAAACTGCCATTCTTGAATGTGTGATGCAATTTTACCTTATAAAACCAAATCTAATAGAGATGGTAATGGCGTAATGACGTTTTAATTATAGATGTGCGAAGAAGACCGGATGCGAGTATCAGTAGAAAACGGTTAGTTTAAACGATTTAGTTAGAGGTTAGATGATTAGATTACATTTTGAAGTGATCCCCTTCGAAGTTATGTATTTATATTTGTCATAGGGAAATAAAAACACTATAACCATTTCAAGCCTAAAGAAATTACACCATAATTTCCAGATTCAATCTTCTGAGACGCCACATGTAATCACAAGCTAAAAGTAAAAACAAACTGTCGCTTGTCATAAATTTCAATAATACTAAATTAAATGTGTATGAAATATATTCTTTTTTACATGTAGAGTTTAAAATTAAATCTCCCACGGGCTCCACGTCGGGCGCCATATTTATGTAATGTTACGTTGGGTTCTAAACAAAAATATCAACCTATACTTATCGAGCTGTTCATTTTATCTAAAAATTTTGAAAGATTTACATTACATAAATATGGCCCCACGTTGGGCGCCATATTTATGTAATGTTACATTGCGTTCTAAACAAAAATATCAACCTATACTTATCGAGCTGTTCACTTTATCTAAAAATTTTGAAAGATTTCATTTTAAACTCTACATGTAAAAAAGAATGGGTAGATGCAATACATATATTATTCTATTCAACATACATTTTTCTAAAAAGAAATCTAAACTAACCTGCGTTCCCTATGATTTAGCTACTTAAATTTAACTGATCTTAATCCAGATATGTTCTAACAACTAAGCACTTCCAAATACTGTTCCTGCAATAATTCTGTGATTGTCTCTTATGTTACATCCGGTTCTTGAGCTGAAGATGCCCTCCACAGAAAAGATATGTATATAAACAACTGGATATTCAATCCGCAAACTCATTCTTCGATAATTTTGAAGATGAAAACGTTACTGTGAATTTTGGGAATTCACATTTCCAAAATTATTCTATTTTAAGTACTTTTACCCTTAGAATTACATATAAATTTTGTAGTATGTATTTACTTTGCTGCAATTATTTTAATAACAAACTTCTTAATCTCCATGGTATTTTTCCATTATCTTCTAATCTATAATCCTTGCATTAATAAAATTTTGATTTCCATAGAAACTGGTTTTTAATTTCCCATTTACCGGATTTAAGCACAGATCACAACCTTATATCTAATTCCACATAATTTTACATTAAATTTTGAATAGAATAAATATATTAAAATTTGTAGGGATTTACGTTTTACCCGTGATTTGTTACTGTTCGGAGATAGTATAATTTTCTAAAATAACCCGGTCCCAATTACATAATAATTTTATTATGGCCCATAACATATGGTCAAAATAAATAACGAAATTAGCGCCATCTATACGCACGATAATTGAAACGTCAAAATTAATATAGATCTCTGTGAACTGATTTGTTTAATATGAAATAGCCATCTATGTATTTAATTAACAATTGTATGAAATATCATAATAGTACCTATACCAAAAATTTTGAAAACTTTTATCGATAAATATTTACAGGACCCGATTTCTGTTTCTACATGCAACATGTTTGATATTCTATCAAATGAACTATATATTTTTATTTTTATTATTATGGGTGTCAACAAGCGCTGCATACCATAGACGCTGCACTATACGGGAACTGCTTCTAATATGAAGAATTACTAAACGATTACCAAGGGGGGATAGCTAGATTTTACACAGTGTATTAAGAAATTTATATTCTTCTCTTGGTATGTACGTGGTGGCCCGATCATTGCATCTTTTATTACACATTAGACCATTTATTAGGCGGATCTTGTCTAGGTCATATCATTATCATACAACGCTGCTCTAGGATAATGTTACGCAACATGAGTTCTCCCAGTGTTTGGTACTGTGGAAGCTCCTTTGTGCTACATACGCATCAATGTTAACTACGAAATGTGATTGGGAAATCCTTGGGAGTTCCTGATTCATCATGATTTTATCATCATTATTTTCAAATAATGTTTGTTTCGGAGAAAATATACAGGGTGGCGGTATACGAAAAACGGTAAAGTATTTTAATTTTTTTTTACCAAAAGTTCTGTAAGTACATTTGGGGCACATTTTAAAATTATTTGGAAATATACAGAGTGATCCAAAAGAAAGTTACGTACCAAAGTTATTAACATTTAAAAGGAACATCCTGTATATTAGTGCATATTTTGATACTGTAGGGTAAATAAAGGCTACTTACGGTATACCTAACTCAACCTGTTTTCGAGATATTTCAATATTTTTGAAAATGTAGATAAAAATTTAAGAGACATTTCTGTTTTACATATTTGAACTAAATCTAAATTTTTTAAATTGTATTTATTGTTTATTCAAAGGATTAAACTTGATATCTAGAAATTATGTAGGGTGTTTAAAAACAAGATTTCTTTCCCGTTTAATGTTAAAGACAAGTAATTCTTTTATGTTACATGGAACACACTACATTTATTACTATATTTACATTCTAATTTAAAACTGTACCTACTGGGGTTTCCTATTCCTATCTTTTCCAGTTTTTTAGTAATTTATAGTTTTTGATTTTAAACATTAATTTCCTACCATCTAATTCTCAAAAGTAGATTTTGATGGGATTACATATTATTCCAAATGGCTAGTACCTATTAAACTAATCGTTTGATTGGTTTTGTTTCACAATAATGAAAATGCATCTTAACTAATTGCAAGTAAATAAAACTTTATTAAAAAAAATAACATTAAAACTGTTCTAGGGTTTTCCATACCCATCTTCTCTCTCATCCAAACGTAGGCTCTGACATGGTTATCATTATTTCAGACAAATAAGTTATTTGACAATGACAGTACATTTTGGTTAAGCTACCATCGCTCTTCGACATGGTTGAAATAATATCAATAATTAAAATGAGAACAGACTCTCAAAACGAAAAAGTTGATATGATGTTAGTAATCGGAGGGTGTAACGGAAATTGTTGCTAGTATCAAGAGTTTATGCTCAAAAATATTCTGACAGGCGGTCATTAGAAAATAATTTTAAAATCTGCCTTTAATGAACCTACACAACCTTTAGTAAAAATATTTTTAAAAGACTACTGTTTCTCGTATATAAACCGACAGGATTGTGGCGTGCCACCCTGCAAATATAGAAAATATATATTTATAATATATTTGCAATAATTACGGAACTTATCACTGACAGAACTGAAGGCACTCTGCAACGTTGAATATATTACTGTCAAAGGTAGAACTTGAAAACAATAACATTTTTTATAAAAAATGTCATGCTCTATACAAAATATTTGAAGTTTTGTGCAGACAAAACTCTGCAGGCAAAAATTTTCCTTTTTTCCCTTAAATATTCTACCAAAAAAAAATCACTATTATAAGTTCGCCAGCTCTATTTATTAGACTTCAACTAGTTTCTCGAATAGAATTCATTTATTACATTAATATGTATAGTACGTTCAGCAAATATCCTCGATGGTATATAAGCTGTTCAACGAATTTTTCGACGAAGACACACAGGTTTGAAATACTATCGGCCTTTTTAATAGACTACAATTTAGGAGTTACTAAATAGATGTAGTAAGATATTTCAAAAACATATTAACAGTTTACTTAGTAATGTAGCGTATTAGTGGATTCTACAGTGCGAGCAACAAAGATTGAACAGTGCTGGTTCTATTTTTGTTTTTAATTTTATCAAAACTATCCTCTATTAGTGTATTAGTCTGTCATTTTGTCTGTTTACATTTATGTTGTAGGCTATGTTGATTATTCCGACGCCTACGTATAGTTCGTTTCACCATATTTAAAATTGGTACGCTTCAATCTTTGTTTCTCGCATTGTATTGATGACATTTTTGTGATTGCTCATACAACGATGTTTATGTTAATTTATTTTATCTAAATATTTTGGACGTTATCACTAAGTGTGTGTATAATCTGCATCAGGAAGTTACATTAATATTAGTACTAGATGTAAGCAATTTCTCCTACGTACATATGTCTATACACCATAGAAAAATATAAGAATATATATGTACGTCTCTTTGTATTATTTCCGCGTCTGCGATTTGTAATATAATTGTTTTGATTAAACTGAAGCAACGTCGACACGACAGCGAGCCGGGTTTCACTTGCTGTGTCGTGCAGAGGTCAAAGGTTTCCATTAGTTCATTAGCGGTTGAGTGTTGGTTGACCTGTGCGGTCGTAATTCTGATGTATTATAGTGTCTATATGGCGCACGTATATAGCTCTCAATGCAGAATTTTCCCTGCATATTTGCACGACTTGTGCGTATAGTAAATGTGGAGAAACGTAACCATTATGTGCAGTGTTAATTACTGAGATTTCACAAGAAGACTATAATGGACGAGTACATTTATTCATTTTTTCGATTATACCGCTTTTTCCAGCATTTTCCCAGTGTGGTACATGCATGACGGCGCGTCTTACGGAATAACTTTCGTATTTTTTATTTGTTTTACACTTGTATTAACATGAACGCATTCTTACGAGTATGATCTTTATGCAAATACATATGTGAGTTTACAGTTTAGATAGATCCATACATACTAGTTAGTGCCGATACTTAGAAACCAAATCGTGCTTAGTGTTTCTTTTTTAATAGTTTCGCTCGGAGAAAGTCATTGATGGACGAAAAAAGATTTATTGAAGCAGATGGTATGCATAGATTGTATATCCACACCTGCAGAAGTCTTTCACAGCAATTGCGACAACTTTAAAGAAGAGAAGAACAGTTTACCGAATATATATACTTAAGAATTAACACGTTACACCTTCAAGTGTGAATTAGCACCTTTTGTGATGCAAAGTTTAACACTTGTGATTCTATTCGTTTCATTTAAGAATAAACGTATGTAGCTTTGCGAAATCAATAACTTCTAAACGCTATTATTTTTCTTTAATTT